>JBBPLR010000019.1:0-150372 GCA_038089915.1 Sutorius australiensis
TGGAGCGTATGAGCTGCAGAGGCCCAACGCGAATTCTTTCGCATGACCGACGTCACGGAAAGTATCTCTGATAGAAGAACATGCTTTTGAGCTATTCGCGAGGTCGAGCCGTGATACAGAGGGTACATAACGAAGGTTTATCACCAAGTTGGTTAGGCCGACGCGTACAGCTCAAAGTTTCTTGACGTGGCCCACACGCGCTCGTTTTAGAAACCTTTGACAAACAACGGTCTATAACACGAAATACAGCGCGCAGGGGGTTCGTATTTTGTGACGACTGATACAATATGTCTCATGTTTACTGTCCTGAGGATTGGCCAGCATCTGCCCGGGTTGCCATCGCGGCTTGCCCAGCTGCAGTCGCTGCTAACCGTGTACGCTTTCGCTCGGCCTCTTACGAAGTACGCATCAGCGTCTTATCAAAAAAAGGCACGAAACAACCCACCGGCTTCCTTCTCTCGCTCGATCTCGCTCACTATCCTCTCGATCTCTGGGAGTTCCAAATTCTGGAAATCCAGCTCAGCTGTAGGATACTGCGAGGACTCGAGAAGAGGCTCACAGTGATCTTGCCATAACTTTCCATCACGCTAATCTCGATATTTTTTGCACCTGTTTGCACGACCTCGAGAAGACTCTTGACGGTGAGCTTGATGCTCTCTTCACGTGTCATGTCGTCTTTGTGGTTCTTCTCTAGGAATTCGCGGACCGTCTTTGATGAACGACCGATGGCATTCGCCTGGAAGAAAAGGTTTTGGAAGGAGATAGACGATCCCAAGAGTGCCGCGTACCTTCCACGCGCTGTAAATGCCGCTGGGTTCTGTCTGATAGAGTCTTGGTCTGGTATCGTTGGGGTCGAAACCGACGATCAGTGTTGAGATACCAAAGGGACGAACACCACCCGATTGCGTGTATTTCTGGCCGGATACGAAAAATCTAGCGTGTTCTAGATCTATGGAAACAAGCTCACCTGTTGTATACCCGCGATGTGTCTTGTGATATACTCCACCGTCGCTGGATCTTCCACCGTTAGCCGGTGGCTTTGACATTCTATCCGTGCCTTGTCGATCAGGACGCGACCGTCTGCAGTGAGACCTTTGAAAGTGTGAGTGCAAAGCGACCGATCGCGGACGGAATGAAATACCAGCAAATGCCAAGCAGATGTGATCGTCAAGCATCACGACCTTGCGGACCGTGCGGGGGTCCTGGAGTTGTAGCACGGATTTCTTCTCGACGCCGAGCACGACGACATCCTTGCCTCGTACTCCGACCTAGTGTTGAGAGTGAGACGGGTCGAGCGGACGTGCACGATAGACGATTACAGCACATGTTCCCTTTCGAACGGCTTCGAGTGCATACTCGACCTACGTACGCTTCGTGAGATGGGATCGAGAACGACGTGTCAGGACGCTACCTGGAACAAGTGTCCGTCGGGAGAGAAGACGGTGAGTGCTGTGGTACCATATCAGCGTTTACCTCGTAATACGGAAGGGGGTGCTCACCGCGATCGTAAGACCTGGACATGGATGATGAAGAACGCGCGTACAAGCTGGCGTATCCTCCAAGAGTTGCTTACGTAAATCGCTCTTGATTGACACCGCCACCTAGTAGCAGAGCGACATGTCGGACGACGAAATCGAAGTGGTAGAGAAGCGGACAGTACAAAGGTAATTCGTACTTGCGATTGGACTTGACCTTTTGTTGAACTTTTTCCAGCGTCTCTGGAATAAACGACGTCTGTCAACTCTGCTCTACTAGCCTACATACCCTGAACGACGCTGAACGAAAGAACCATTACCAGGAACATGCGTCTGGTCGAAAAACCGGTACGATTCGACCAACCTCCGTTCTCTCCTTCCCAGTTGACGTGTATGCAGGTTTGCCGGTATCCAAACACGGGAAATACAAGCCTGCCTCCGTCATCACCTCCTCGCAACACACCACGCCGATGAAGTTCAAAAGGAGCGAAGAGAACGTTTTCTGGTATCCTGCATGGCCATCATCAGCACCCGACAACTACTCGCCATGTGAGGGCATTTTCCGGTGGGTGTATCGGGAGCTGAGGATCGCTAGATGTACTCTCGATTTTGAAGGACGCGCTGAAGAAGTCCTACAAGAAAGGTGCAACCCTACGTGCAGTTCTATGCTACGAACGGACACCTCATATTTTCCGTGAGTCCTTTGACACGGGCTGGGGCTGTGGGTACGTGTGCCCATACGGTATCGGAACTCGTTGGGCTAGCCGTGTCCACCAGATACCGTAACTTTCTGATAACATGTGCCGCTCTCATGGATCAGCAACTTCAGTCCACATACTCTACTCACCTGAGTTCTCCGTTACTTCCCGGTGTACGAAATTTACAACACTGGATAGAAGAAGCGTGGAAACAAGGTCACATCACATTAATACTAACATAAATACGTTTTTTTGGTGCTGATATAGTTTGACAGGCTATGATGACATCGGCGCTCGTTATTTCGACCACCAGCTGATAGACACAAAGAAGAAAATTGGGACCGGAGGTGACGTTGGTAAATTCAAATGGGCACCAGCACTCAAACCAGATCACCAGACCTCTACGTTGCCTTCACGTCTCGCAGAATCCCGTAAGTTCGCGGTTACGATCACTTATAACTGGCATGAAATAACAGTGGAGATTTGGTTTAGCTGCGTGCTTGTAGACATGAATCTCGAGCATTCTCCCAAAGGTTTATCATTTCACCTCGTAAAGATACGCGCTCACTTGGCCTCTCAGGGTTTGATGCATTGACTGAGTGGGTCGTGAATCACTTCACCGAAAAGCACGAGGGAGACGTCAACACGATACTCCGTGATGCGGCTCCTGTCTTAGCCACCCGTAAGATGCCTGTTATAATGCAGTACGACGGTCATTCCGTAACGATCGTGGGCTATGAACTTGGGAAAAATGGCAAGTACAACATCCTCGTGTTCAATCCTTCAAGGTGATGTTTCAGTGACATATGGCAATGGAAAGTTGGGAATTAATATAACCAAGCAGCAAGGTTCCTGACAACATTCGCCGCGCCGCTTGCAACGCACCGTCTGGTGCGAATTTGGCATCATCGTCATCCATCTCGCTCGGTAAGGGCAAGCGACGCGAAGAATCAAATTCTCCTGCTTCCAGGAAGCGACCACGTGCGAACGGGGATCCCAACAACGGCGTTGTCAGCATAATCGACTCGGATGACGAAAAGATGGACAATGCACATTGCGCTGTGGCCTTGGATCCGGACACAGTCATCAAATCATTCAGGTTCAAGCGGAACAGGTCAGTTCACTTTTGGCTACACGACCCGTCGTTTAACCTGAGCATTGTTTTAGGAGGAAGCAAGAGTACCAACTCCTTTACTTTACAATGGACGACCCACTCTCAGATCAGGAGCAAAACGATCGCAAAGTCGTTTTGAGTGTCATTGAGTGCTGATCAAGTCCGCTATATATCCCGAGGAGTTTTTAACCATACGCTTGGATTAATACCATTCACCTTGTGGAAAGGACTGATACACATCGTTGGTCGACTATCACCTATGTATCATCACATGGAAGCCACGACGCTCTGAGGTGCCCCGGGCGTAGTATCGGATTGAGAAACTCCTGAGAGCGGAGGTAAAGACAACGCAGCGACCGCAGACCTCACAGCCCTGTCCCAAGCTTCGTGTACACGGTACCCCCCGGCCCTCATGATACCTTCCAGGTCTTCTCGTACCGCTTCGCTGTAAATATCCTCGTAGTTGTCCCGCAGGGTATACATATCCTCATATGCATACCAATCGTCCTGCAAGGGGATGTGTGGTACGTCGGGAACAGTGGTGCTCTGCGCTGCGCGTGAACGTAGGAGTTGTGCACTGCTCTTGGCCAAAGTGGTGGCTGCAGTTCGAGCAGACAATCGCTTGTTTGCTTCTGCACGAGATTTCGCGATAACCTTGGAAGCATCTTTCGTACTCGTCTCCAGTCGATCGATGATTTCGCGTCGGTCTTTTTCCTTCTCCTCGCGTTCCAACTCTTCCTCCTTCCGGGCCTCGAGTGCACGTTGTTCCCTTTCTAGCCGTTCTTGTTCTTCTTGTTCTTTTAAAGCTTGTATGTACTGCTCCTCTCGACGCACGTTGAGATCGATCAATGCCGCATTTTCTTTGCGATATCTCTCTATTCTTGCTTCGGTCTCCGGTGCATCGATACCGTTGATGAGGTTAAATGCTACAATCAAGTTGAATGAAACTCGACGACAATGCGATGTGTGGACTTGCTTATATCCTCTACTTCTTCGAGATAGTCATTGTACGACCGAAGGTCGGGGAAATCTTCGCGGCGCTTGTTAAAACTGGAAGCCCACCATTGGACAAGTTGCAAAATGTGAAACCAATGAACCTACTCTTTGGCTATACGTCTCCGTACCGCAACTTCTTTTTCGACTGTAAGGTCCTCGAACGTTTGCGGAGCAAACGCAAGCTTTCGAAGGATTTTCTGACATATCGGACACGGTGCAGGTCCGAGCGTGAACAGCCGATCGATGCATGATTCACACCTGCGTGCACGACGGGGGTTGAGTTATGGAAACCGAATCACACTGCATAAGTACATCTTGTGATAACATGCGCTCACGAGCAATCGTAACTTTGGGTTGAGATAGCGGTCGGACTTGCATACGGGACATTGATCGTCCATGGACTGCCGTGGCTCCTGTCTAAGGAAACCGAAACGTTGCGCGTGTATAGGACTCACGAAATACTCGGACGTTCTGCCAGATGCATCCTTGACACCACCACCGAATATTGTGGTGGAGGTACTTTGGACCTGGGGAGTATTGGACCGAGTGGAATGAGTGTTTGTTCCAGAGGCACCGCCTTTGCGCACGGTGGTGCCTTTGAGCCATCCTCCGACGTTGTTCGCGCGAGACATGGCGGTAGCGTGCAAAGTGAAGGGTAGCTTACACACAAGGACGTTTTGGTTAAAAAGGTTCGGACTCTTGACTCAGGCTCGTACTCAAATTCAAGTCCTCCACGTAACCGAGATTTCACGTACTTTCTCCGTCGCCATGTCTAACAGCAGTTTTGGTCAAACCCTCTGAGGTTCGGAACAACAGCAAGCTGGCGCCGAACAATCGCCCACGGCGGCTAAAGAGGGCCCGTGATCCAAGTATTCCCACTTTGAGCGAGCTTCTGAAGCAACCACCGTTAGGCGGGCCCGCCGACAGAACAATCAGTCTCTACTGAGCTCAGAAACCAACCATCGCCTGCTTACCACACCCTGAAACAGGTCCATATCCGTGCGTTCCATTCACTTCCATATGCCAACCCGACTGACACCCTGCTAAGCGCATACTCTACCCCACGCTCGATTCTCCAATCTTTCTAGACAAACTTTCTCTTCTCTCCTTTATTGTTCGTCTTCCGTCATTGCGACGTCATCCGGAATCTCACAATCCAAACCGAGCCATCTATTCAATCATGAATCATTTTCATGCTCCCACACCCCGGTCTCTCCCATCGATTTCGCCAGGGATGGTACCACACTGTCGTCAGTCCGGACCCATGGTCTACGAGGTACTCATGACCCCTCCCGTGTCTCCCGGTCATAGCGAGGATGGCACAGATGCAAGTTCGGCTGGTGTGATGATGGTATGCCAGGAACGAGAACCATATCCAGGGAAACCGTCAGATCAAGAACTCCAGTCACAATTGCGTCAAGCTTCCGCCTTTCCTGTAACTTATCCTCACTGGAAGCCTGACCCTCCGCGGCCCCTCACTCCGCCTCCTCAGCCTGCTCGTTCCCTCGAGAACGAAGAAGTTCACGTCGAAAAACCGGGCGTTTTAAAATTAACTGATTTTGAAGTTAGAGGGACTTTAGGTATGTCATGATTCATCATCGTTTCTTGGTTCACGCGTGGCTTATTACTTTTCCAGGTACGGGAACGTTTGGTCGCGTTCTCTTAGTCCGTCTCAAGTCAGCGACTCCGGGGTCTCAGAATGTTTTCGCCATGAAGGTTCTTCGCAAAGTCGAAATAGTTCGCTTGCGCCAAGTCGAACATGTTAACGCCGAGCGTTACATCCTGTCGCGGGTCCGTCACCCCTTTGTCGTAGATCTTTTTGCAACTTTCCAGGACAGCTTGAACATATACATGCTGATGTCCTATGTTCCCGGTGGTGAACTCTTCACCCATCTTCGCCGGGCGCAAAAGTTCACCCCGGATGTCACACGGTTCTACCTGGCGAACATCATCCTTGCTCTGAAATACCTGCATTCCTTCAACATCATCTACCGTGACCTCAAACCCGAGAACCTCCTTTTGGATTCGCGCGGCTATCTTCGTCTGACAGATTTTGGATTTGCCAAGATTGTTGACGATCGCACATGGACCTTGTGCGGTACACCAGAGTACCTGGCCCCGGAAATTATCCAGTCAGAAGGACATGGCAAGGCCGCAGACTGGTGGGCGTGCGGAATTTTATGTTTTGAAATGCTCGTTGGATACCCACCATTCTTCCACGAGACCGCTTACGGCATCTACGAGAAGATTTTGAGAGGAGTCATCCATTGGCCACCCACCATGGATCGGCTTTCCAAAGAGCTCATCAAGGCGTTTTTACACCCGGACCGTACCAAGCGCCTCGGGAATATGATTGGTGGACCGCAGGATATCCTGGATCATCCGTGGTTCCGTGGTGTGGACTGGGACGCACTAGAACGCTGTGAAATCAAGGTGATTTTTATTTCCATCGCCTCGACCGACTGACGAACGTTTGTTCGCCAGGCTCCTATCATCCCTCATACTACATCTCTTGACGATACCCGTCACTTCCTCCATCTTCCCCTCCCGTCTCTGGAAGATATGCCCGGACTCGTTATGGAAGAAAGCCCTCCACCCATTCATCAGAGATTTGAGCCTGCCACATACCAGTTCCTTGAGTTCTAATACCTCGCAACCGTCGCAACTTGCGACAGTCACCGGGTTTATACCGCACCCCATTTGGTTGTGCCCGTGTATCCTGGTCCACCCTGACTGTTGGACTCATTCATACCCTCAACCTTTCTTTCGCTCTTTAATCCTCGCCTTCTTCATGTAGCCGTCTATGCTGTATTCCTTGTCTCGTGACCCGAGATTCTTTTAGCGATGTAGAATGATTCGGTAGCCACTGTATACTGATCCCTGTAGTCGAAATACCACACGTTCTGCTCGTACAAACTCTACTACGGGACAACACTTGCAAACAAACGCTCCTCGTCGCCCAGAAAAGGCAAATAGAATTTTCCATGATCGCATATGGCGCGTAAGCGAAAGAATCGGACGCATCTCAAGGGCGCGAGCTCACAGAACGAGGAGAGCGTACCAAAGTCTTTTATTATCAAACATGGTCAGGTTGGCTCTTCTCTCACTCAGCTCGTACGCGACCTACGAAAGGTGATGGAGCCAAACACTGCTACCAGACTACGAGTTCGTGCTGTCTTTCACCGAACACATTAGAAACTACATGCATGATGCTGAATCTTCCAGGAACGTAAACGCAACAAGCTAAAAGATTTCCTGACGATGGGCCCCGCTCTCAAAGTATCTCATCTCATAGCGATCACGCTGACAGACATTGCTCCATCTCTTCGCATCGCTCGCCTACCAACTGGACCAACCTTTAGCTTCCGCATCGAGCGATATAGTCTGAGGAAGGACTTGCTCAAGGCCTCCCGCTCGTCGCGAAGCCGGGGCTTAGAGTATCTGACCGCACCGCTAGTTTGTCATCATACTCCTCTTTCTCTACTTTTCCTGATTCTGTGGTTCGCTCAGCTCGTGCTTGCCTCTTTTCCTACGCCCTCTCCAAATACACCCCCACATCTACCCCTCCTAATGAAGGCATTTCAGTCCATGTTCCCTCCCCTTGCGCCAAATTCGATGTCCCTTTCGGGAGCACGCCGTATCGTTCTTATCGCCTACAACGCAGAGCGGGGTACCATCGACTTTCGACACTACCTGATCACTGTAAAACCTTATGGCGTATCTAAGCGCGTTCGACGAATTCTCGAGCGGACTAAAAAATCCACGAGTACTTCTACGACTGGCGTTCTCGATCTCGGAGACGAGAAGGACGTTGCCGATTTCCTCCTTAGGAAACGAGGAGAACCGGGACCTATCAGCGAAGGAGGGTACGAGTCGGCCGCCTCCTCTGCATCTAGTGCCGCGGGGGATGATGTAGATGCGGTCTCATTAGCGGATGATTACGTAGGGAGAAACAACAAGAAGGGACAGAAGAAAGCGGTGAAGTTGGATGAAGTTGGGCCCAGAATGGAGCTTAGACTTGTGAAGATAACGGAGGGAGTCCCTGGAAAACAGGGTGCAGTCATGTATCACGAGTTTGGTAAGTACTTGTGCGCGATGATCGCGTTGTTTCTAACAATCTTTGCAGTCAAAAAGTCGAAAGCAGAGGTCGTTGCACTTAAAGCGTCACATGCGGCAAAAGAAAGGCTGAGGAAACAACGAAGGGAAGAGCAAGAAGAAAATGTGCGGCGAAAAATGGAAACAAAACAAGAGGGATCAAAAGCCCCGCTTGAAGAGGCCTCCCGTACCGATGATAGTGAAGATGAAGAATATGATGATGACGGTGGGTGGGACGAGGAGGAAGAGATCAGCGACGTGAATGATGACAGTTCCGCCAACTCCGAGGAGGAAAGCGAAGAGGACGTTCCACAACCACCACAGAAGAGGACCAAAGTTTCGGTAAAACGGTGAAATGTTATACTGATGTATTAGCATGTACTCACTGTGTAGGTTGGGCTGGTATATACAATATTCCAAATAAATTAAGAGGGGGGAGCGATACCACTCTCCCGAGCATTAGGACCAAACAAGCCACTAAATGCACTCTCTAGCCTCATTTTCACCCCTTCCCAATCGTCTAAGGCGGGTCGTACATCAAGATAGAAGGAAACGTTTGAAGAATTGGAGGCGCGGCCGGTATAAAAGTCGATAACGTAGCGGATCTTGGTACCACAGCGATCCACGACCCAGTCATGGCGATCAAAGGGTGGTGAATAGCTGGAAGATAAACATTAAGCAATTGATAGGAGCCTCAAGGAGTGCGTACCCAATGAATGTCATCAGCCTCGCTTTGGGACTCATGTCGTTCGGCCTCCCTTTGAAGTTCACGAGCTTCACACCACCACACTTGTCCCCACCTCTGCCAGCCTCCCATTTCATGACCTCGGACCAAGCACGCTCGTTCACAGCATTGTGGATGGGTACAATGGTCCTCATGTCCGAAGCTTGAGGATTGTGGTTCTTCCGAGCCATGGCTGCGAAGAACTGGGCTTCGGACGGGTACACCCACTTACTGTCGGCCGTTCGCGGGATCGAAGAGACCTCGCGTTCTGGGGACAGCGAGGACTGAGTTGACTGTGACGAGCTCTGCGTCGAGAACAGCGAGGACCAAGCAGACCGCGTGCTTTGTCCTGTCGGACAGCTGTCTCCCGAACGTTGACTATGGTCCACCGGACATTTGTCCGTCATCGTGACTTTTGGAAGGATGGTCAATGAGGATTATGTCATCAAATTTATTTACTGGTGACCGGAATGATCCCCTCTCCATTCCGGCGATGGCGATTGGTTGACGTTTAGATCACTTGAAGGTACCCAGCTGTTCACACTCGACGATGCCGTCCTCGGAACCCGTCCTCTCTACCCCCTTGACGAGGTTGTTCAAGATCAACCACCCGATCATGCTAGCAGGCATGTAAACCGGACATTTCTCATCTCTTTATCGTTGACAAACATTACAGGAATGAACGTCGCTGCCGGCCCAAAGTTGGCCGCAACTGTAACCAACTCCGGGGGCATTGGCGTCATAGGTGGCCTCCGCCAAACTCCAAAGGTGCTTCAGAACTCCATCGACGAGCTAAAGTCATACCTCGAAAACAAGAACGCACCTTTCGGCGTTGATCTACTTTTGCCCCAGATAGGCGGGAATGCAAGGAAAACAAACGTATGACCAGCTTTGTCATATACTGTGGACTTGGACATTTACCCTGCTTTCATAGTATGACTATACGAACGGCCAGCTCGACGAGCTTCTTGACGTCATAATCGACAACAAGGCAGCCCTGTTCGTCAGCGCAGTCGGAGTACCTCCGAAAGCTGCTGTGGATAGGCTGCATGCTGCGGATATACCTGTAATGAAGCAAGTTCTTTCCTTCGGTAGTGTTCATTAGTTGACGACTCTGGAAATATAGCATGGTTGGCCACCCGAAGGTGTGTTCGTGATATCATCATCCAGTTTGTATAGTTCTCACGTCGTGGGTAGCATGTCAGTAAAGCGCTCGCCCAAGGTCTGTCCGTTTATTTGTTGTTCAAAATTCGAGCTGACATCTTATTACTCAGGCGTCGACATCGTTTGTGCCCAAGGTGGTGAAGGCGGAGGACATACCGGAGAAACACCATTCTCCATCCTCATTCCCGCAGTTGTCGATTTATGCGCGAATGCTCGAAGTTCACTAACAGGTGAGCCTATCATCGTGGTCGCCGCCGGGGGTATCGCGGATGGTCGCGGCCTCGCTGCGGCCCTTTCGTAAGTGTCTCCCATATTACCTTATGTCTAGTCAATCCCTGATTTTCCAAGGTACGGAGCGGACGGTGTTTGGGTTGGAACACGCTTTGTTGCCAGCGAGGAAGCTGGCGCTCCTCCGTTGCACAAAAACCTTGTGCTTACGGCCGGATACGATGACATCGTTCGAACCCTTATCTTCTCCGGTCGACCGATGAATGTCCGAAACACTCCTTATGTTAGCGAATGGGAATCTCGGCGCCAGCAAGAGATAGTAGCACTCATCTCTCAAGGGAGAATACCTCACGAAGTCGAGTTAGAGAAGCACCCAGAAAGATCGCTTGAGGGACGGAGGTGTAAGGCGGTGATGTGCTCTTTAATCTTGTCCTTCTGATCCTCTTTCCGTTAGGGCTAATGGGGAAAGTTGCTGGGTCTATCAACGTCGGTTTTTCCGCTGATTCGTTTGGCTCGTACTAACAATTAGCCCTCTCGTCATAGGAAATCAAACCTGCAAAGTTGATGTACGTTAGTTCCCAAAATCAGGATTCGCTAATACTAACGACATGCTCATTCAGTGTCGACGAGATGCTCTCGCAAGCCGTCTCGAGTCTGAGAGTCGCATCGAGTCGAATATCCCCGAAAGCCAAGCTATGAAGGTCCATCCCATGAATCCTCCGAGTCACTGATCTGTCCATTACTTACATATATACACACAACTTCCAACAAGAGCTAGACTTGAGGTGTGCGAAATAAGCCGATTTGAAGTGGTTGTACCATACATTCGACGCCACACCTCAAGGGATGACCAGTCACCAGATTAGCATAGCCTGTGCTTATCAGCATGAATTGTGACTTCCATCATGCTGTGATGCCTCATGGGTTCTGTTCTTCTGTCGCTATCCGCCATGGTCACTCACGAAGAGCTCGAGGTCGCTGCAGCCGCCATAGTCACTGGAATTGTAACAGTCGTACTTGTTGGATATTCCAGGCAGTGCGCCACCAAGCTTTACCAATGGTTCAATGGGTTCGGACAAACCGAAAGAAGGCTCCCCGACTATGCGAAGCTCACGGGATTCCCAGCTCCAAAACCAATCCATCAATTCGACATCGACAACGCGAAGCCGCGTCCGTATAGACCTTTCCGATGGGAGTATCACCAGACCATGTGTCAGTTCTATTGTTCGTGGAATAAGATTTGTTCTAAACTGACTGCGCTTGAAGCTCTCAAGAGGCTTGAGCCAGATTGGTGGATCGAGCTCGAGTCTACCTATCGAGAGCGCATTGCGCAACGGAAGAAACTTTACGCGGAGCACGGCAAACTAATAATCGATGAGCTTCCCGGAAGCCAAGAAGCGTCGAGGGAATGCGTGGAGATGGTGATCCAGTACCTTTGTCAGAGATACCCCAACCAGTTCCAGTATGATGATCGGATAGGCGTTTTCTTCAACAACATCCTCCGACTCAAGGTCGACGTTACTACTATTCATCCACTCGTGTTTCTTCTTGAGCATGTTCCAGAAGACTTCTTGATCATGCAGGAAGACCCCAAGACTGGCCTGTATACTTTGCGGGCTGCAGTGTCATGCTCAGCTGTTGGTTGGAACATTACTCAAAAGATGGGAAGACCGTTGCATCAGATTCACGGGCCCATCCCTGACTACAAAGAGAAGATGGCCTTCTCCATGGATAGGTGATGTCAAATCTATGAATAGCACATCTCACTCTTACGCCAGTCTATTATTGCAGATTTTTCTCAAAGATGCCCTGCGATAAGCCCATTCAACGTGGCTCTTGGGGTCTCGAGGTTGGAGAACCCTTGTTTTTGCAGACGGACGAGGCAGAGTGGAATTTTCGTCAGACACAAGACCCTGACCTTGCACTCTCCAACATATACCTACGTGTCGATTGGCAAACGTTACGCCGCATGCCAAAGTCCCGCGCCATCATTTTCAACTTTAAGGCCCTTTTCACCCCCATCACGGATTTTCGACGGGAGCCTTACATCCCTAAGCTTCTTCTCAAGGTACTGCTGGAGGGGAAGAGGTCAATCATGGAGTACAAGGGCACGTGGCACATTGAGCACAAGGTCATACCTGCCCTCAGGGAATGGGCAAAAAAGCAAGAGGACGCCGGAGTGGTTCCGAAGGACTGGGAAGAGAGAACGTTGGACGAAGACCCATTTTATCCAGGCTGGAAGGACCACTATCCGATGCCTGAGTAGGATATATGGACACACTTATCCTAACTCAATCTTCCCCCATCAGTTCAGCGAGTTCACGTTCTTCCTCTTCTGTTAATCTATCTGCTGGTGCACCTCCGGCGGGTTCTGGAGTAGGAGCAATGACGGCAGGCTCTGTTCTACCAGCGGGATTCTCTGGAGTGGAGGTAGCGAGCTCTGATAAACTTTTATTTAACGGATCCTAGGATGTAGTGATTGTACTTACCACTAAATCGCCACTTGCGTATTGTCCCATCCAGACTAGTGGAAACGATCCACGGTTCAATCCTGGTCTGTCCGACTTCATTCTTGCTCGTCCGCATCCAGAGTCTAACAGCCGTTACGTCGTGCCAATGAGCATCAATCTCTCCGAGAATTTCGGGCTCAGATATAGTGGAAAGATCGTATAAGCGAATCGCATCCCCATACGCGCTGACGGCGTAGGGTTCTGCGAGGGGCGTGAGCGAGAGTGGGAGAACAGCACGAACTGGGAGTGGATGGTGTAGCTGTGGGATTGGCCTAGTCAAGGCTGGGTCGGGAGGATAGGTGGTAATCTGGGCCGTCTCGTCGGAAGACGCTAGAGGGCGGAGTAATCAGAGGCATGATGAGACGATCGAAAATTGAACTTACCCGTCCAGATCTGGCCAGCCCCATAGTGGATTTCGGTGATTCTCGTGCGATGATAGCTCAATGTGTCTTGTAGATCGCCTCGCCATCGTAGATCGGGTTCGGATTCTCTCTCGAGCTTCCACACTTTGATGACACCCATCGTGTCTGCGGTCATCAACGTGACCAAAGTCTCGGAATAAGCAACACCAGTTAAACATTCAACGGGGCGACTGTGCGCGGATATGGATCCGGCAGATGCAAGTCTTCCTTCTAGGGCATCGGTAAGGTCCCTGGACGCTGGTCGATCAAGATAATAAGAGTCTAGATGTGAATGTGCGCCTACCAAAATCGGATGGTTTTGTCTGAACTGCTTGAGATCAAGAGTCTGGCGATAGGGAATACAAACAGACACTTGACGAAATCGTCATGAGCAGCAGTTGAATACATCAGCGTTTTTGTCTGTCATCGAGTCAGGATGCTACAGTCGCAGGCGGGTAACGAGGACTACGGAACTACGGACATCGGTATTCCATAGTTTGATCGTCTGTCGGTCAATTCAATGCCAACGCGATGGGTAGTACAAACATGTAACTTGCCTTGTCCCAGGACCCAGTAATGAGCACCCGACCAGCAGCGGTAGTGCCACCCTTGAAGAAGGCCAAGCAAGTGACAGGCGCAGTATGACCTTTGTATATTTGCAAGGTGTTACCTGACTGGCGTCGGGCTCGGCGAACGCCCAGCGAGAGACGAGGTCGACTCCTCACCTCTAGATCTATCTTCTTTGCGACATGGGTGTTTTCAGCTATCCATGCCGCATTGCCTTCGACATGTATGTCCAAGGCCTTTCCAGTCAGCTGGATCGGTAGACCGAGCTCCTTTGTTCTCTCCGACTTTTGTCGACGAGCCTGTGACACGCTTCGGGATGAATCGTGGTTGTTTGTAACGAGCTGGCACTTACTTCGTTGATGACGAGCTCTGCTTCAGATCTCAAAAGGACCGCATCGTCCATGGTCGTTTTCAACCAGTTTGCATCGTTATCTAATCTAATCTCATCTTTGGTAGCGTTTCCTTCTCGGTCCCATTACAAGTTGCGGTGATGAGCAAACGTTTCGCATCTTTCAAAGGTCCTTCAGCGCCAACGTCTTCCCCCGTCCTCCAACCAACGCAACCTCCCATACCTCCACCATCACCGTCTCGGCTTTCTGAAACCACGTTCCACCGTAGACTGAGGACGCTCCTCCAAGAACTTCGCTCGATATCACAGACATGGGACGACATCGTTTTCGTCGATGGGGTGAAAGCTGCGCGTACGCTGGTCGATGCAAGAACGGAGCTCGAGTGCGTTGCGTCGTCAGTTCCGCTTGAGAAAGATATCTCAAGCTTTTGCTTCGCTGTGCCAGTAACACGCTTGCATTGCTCCCTCACCCGCGGTCCGAGACTGTTGGTCCCAAGCTTGTCATCATGGATCAGAGCATAGCCGAGCTCGACGCAGCAGCTGCGAAACTCGTAAGCTTCAGCTCTTTATCGCACCGTCATTGGTGTGTTGATATTCCACAGCGAAAGCTGTTACGTCGCATGAGCACCGTACTAGACAGCTTGGAAGCATTATATCACGAAGCTCAGAGGACAAAGGGCGCCAAGTGGTGTCAGGAAGAGGCCCTTTGGGTCTCATGGCCACTCGAGAGGTTCGGTACGGTATACTTCACTAGGCTTTTCTTACCATCGACTAATCCTTACACAGTCAAATCTATGGCGGAAGTCGAACCACCCTATCATCGGTCCCTCACTCTCATCAAAGATATCATAGATAGATTACGGAGTCACTCTGTCACGTTCGAGGTATCCCGGGACGCCATCTCTGAGTGGGTCGAGCAGCCGTACCTCGTTGATGATGGATGGGAGGCCAAGTGGGAAGATCTCTGCGCAGTCGAAATAGAAAGATGGGATGCAAAGTAACGCAACACGAGGACGTCGTACAATAGAATGCCTACGAATCTTCTTCGTCTGATATTTGGATTTCGTCCACGTTGCCTTCTTGTTGAGCTGGCCGTGTCTCTGCTCCTTCCGGCATAGGGAGCGCCGTCTTGCTGGCCGCGACGAAAGATGGCCCTTTGGCCGCGCCAGCCTGTTGCTCCGCGGCGGCCATGGCATCGAGTGATTGAGCGGCGGTCTCTGCGGGGGTTCCATTTTGTTTGGCCGACATGGTCTGTGCAGCGAGGTAGGATGCTTCGGTGTTAAATTGAGCCTGAACGCTTCGTTTAATGCGTAGCATGTCTCTGAATGTGTCCTCGGAACCGGTCTCGATTTCGAAGCTGTTCCACTCTGCCCAGAATTTGGGGTTAACACGCGGGTCGCAGAATTGCGAGGCATGAGCGTAGATGGCACGAGCACGGTCGATTTCCCCCAGTTTGCGCTCGAGAGCAGCGAACCGTAAGCACATCTCCGCGGTTTGCTTGTCTGGTAGGACCTCCAGTGCCCGTTCGTATATAGGTCGCGTGGCTGGCAGGCCATAGTTTGCCGTGGCTTTAGCAATGTATATGGTGAACATCTATTGTCATTCAACGTTTAGACACCATTTTTTGAATTGAAAACATGCATACCTCGAACTTGTCTTCGTTTGCGACTACTTGTGTCGCCCGTTCGTAGATGGACATTGCGCGTTTCGCCAAACCATGATCCTCCTCGAGCTTGCTGTACATGAGGAACAATGGCTTGCAGGCCTTTGGTGGGCATTTCTCAAGTGCCTGTTCAAAGAGATCTCGCGCTCGCTCTAGCTTTGAGCCACCCTGAGCAAAGTCAGGATTCGTTCGAGGGCGGTGACCACTGGATCGACGTACATATCGTTTCACGAATTTGGATAGGTAGATATTCCAAATCTCGAACGAGATGGGGAATGTGAAAAGCTCCGTCCCGCGTTCGTATATCTGCCAGCCGAATGTTATCGGAGGGGAAAGAGTCGTGAAGAACAACTCACCCTGAAGCTGTCCTCCCAGTATTGGTTTTCTTCTAGGAAAGCAGCATAGTTGACTATGATCTGAGCATTTGCGATCTTCAGATCCATAATCTTCTCATAAACTGCTTTGGCCGAATCGACAGTGCCTATCGACTCTTCCAAATCAACGTAAAATGACCAAAGCTTCAGCGACTTGAATAATCGCGTCTGGACAGAGAGTGACTAGAAGTACCAGTCAGTATGTTGGACGAGCAATCAAGTTCGACATACATGATCGTGATAGTTAATTTTCGCGTTCTTTGGAATGGCGGCTGCTCGTTGCATAACGTGGATAGCCTCATCGTAGTTTCTGCGCGCCGTTAGTATGTCTGGAGTATGTCTGGAGTCAGGCAAGGTCTTACTCGTGACGGAGTTCCATCTCTGACCATTCACACCAAGTCTCAGCAAGGTCTTCGACATTCTTGAAGTTTACCTTTGTTGCCTTCTCAAGGATTTTGCGAGCGCTATCCAGGTCAGCTTCTGCCGCACCAGAGACGCCACCTTCCTCGTAGAATCTCGCAAAGTTTATATAGAGGCGGTGGAAGTTGGCGGTAGCTTTACGAGGTTGGACGGTCTCGAGCGCCCTCGTATATGTTTCAGCCACCTAGGGATTCATCAGTATAAGTAAATTCAAGGCGGATTGATTATTTCGTACCCGGTCGTCATCTTCACCCCATAAGGCTACCCTCTTCTCCCATTCCTGCACGTCATTCGGATTTCGCCTTAAGAGAACATCGTTGAGCAGGAATGGTCTTCGATCCATCAATGCTTCGAATTCTTTCATTTTGATGTCCAGCTCGCGCTCGGTCTCCTTTGTATCATCCTCATCTTCATCCGGTTCCTCCATGCTCGCCATCATTGCGCTGATAAGTGACTCAGAAAACTGTACATATGCGTCGAATACCTGGGTGAAGTCCCTGACGGTAAGAACTGACGCAATGCCAGTCTCGAACGTGCTGTTTGCACGGTCGAATTCACCACGTTTGATCCAATACGTGGCAATTCCACTCCACAACCGGCCGGCTTGGTCCTTGTAGACCTCCAGACCGTCCTTTTGGATTATGCGCTCAATATTCAACTTCCGCTTGCTCAGCGGGTCTTCGTCCTCGTTGTACGCGGGAAGTGGCTTTCCGTCCGCTGAGACGGACACGGCTGGACCTGCCACGCGAATGAGCTGGCCATCAATCGAGGCAGATTCCTGGGTATGGGCATTCCGAGTTTCTGCTTCGGCGTCCGCCTTGGCATTCGCCTCGTTCGATTGCACAGTGTCGGGGACATCGAGGCCAACCTCGTCGGAGAAGCGTTCGACGACGTCAATGAAGTCTCCAAGCAGTTGATATGGACTTTTGCCCTCCGGGCTGACATATTCACCTCGAGCTGCTTTCCTTGCCAAGGACAGCAAAAGCTTTGCGGCTTCCAAGGGTCGCGGAGAAGAGTCGACGGGGGAAAGGAGGATGGAGGCGTAGTGCTCAGTCAAACTTGGGTCCACGGCGAGATAACGGCGATATACCGAGACGGTGGTGGTACCACCTTTACCTTCGGCCCAAAGTAGATATCTGACCCAGATGCGTGAGTGTAAAGAAGGTGGCAATGTGCGTAATGCACGATCGAACGTCCGTCGAGCATGGGTATGTGAAATCACGGGGGGGCACATTGGATGGAAGAAGAGCGAGGAATACATCAGCCAGAGACGCGGTAGCTAGGCAATGTATTAGTAGAACTAAACGACAAGGTCGGACAAACGAACATACCTTGGGCAACCACATGAGGGCGCGCTCATACGTTGCAACAAGGGCCTTCCATTCCTCCCATCCGACAACCCCATCAAGCCCACCTTCCCACTCTTCCAGGCTTTCCTGCTCCTCTTCCAGTGCTTCTTTCATCTCAGGAAACTTTTTCCTCCCGCCCGCTTGCTTCCTTGGCACCAATTTTCCGAGGACGTATGTCATCCTCATCTGCAAATACGACTTCCACAGCTTGAAAGATCCTGGGAACTGGACGAGCGCGGCTTCGTAAATGTAGGTCAAGCATTGCAAGGATCGTCTCGCGAGCGGTGTCGGGAGTGGTCCCAGCAGTCGGGCGCTCTCGTCAACCGAAGCGTTTGCACGCCGTTCTTCCTTGAGCAGAGCGTTGAACGCGTCTCTGGTGTTTTGTATAGCCGTCCACCATGCTCTGAAAGACGACGGGTTTCGCAGTAGATCTTCTTCACGTCGAAGGTCCTGGATGGTGAGCAAATGCGAGTTTGTCGTCGGCGTCGGTATCGGCAGCGTCAAAGGGAAGTGGGCGGAGAGACTTTCCAACGTTGACGACTTTTCAGCGACGGACGGCATTTTGAAGGTGAACGTCGCGTCGATCGAATTATTTAATATTCAATAATGAATTTGTGGATAAGTGGGTTATTCACCCCATACCTCTACCACCGCTTGATCATGGTAAGACTATTACTCGAAGATTTGTACTATCGTTAATGCGGGCGTTGTGCAGCACAACGTCAAGCGTGTTCCACAGTCTCCGGAGGCGATATGTGCGAGGAAGGAACGCGAGAGGTCAAAGATCGCCGAGTATCTTGCACTCACGGATGATGTCCTCGCTCGTGTACGTCTTCCCGTCGTGTGGTCACATTTGTCTCACCTTATTCACAGAAAAAGGAGCGCGACTGGAGTCGGGACGCATTTGATCAAACCGAACGCTTGCTCGAGTTAAATCCAGAATTCTACACCATCTGGAACTACCGTCGGAACATCATGCTCAATGGGATATTCCTTCGCAAGTGAGTATCTTTCATTTCTTTCTCTGCCTCAGATATCATCCTGCCCTCAGTGCCCCTGAAGAGAACAATAATCTACTTGCTGATGAGTTGTCGATGACGATGGCGGCACTGCGTGAACGTCCCAAGGTATACTGGATATGGAATCACCGTCGATGGTGCCTGGAGAACGTTCCAGATGGCCCGGTTGTTGACGGGGAACCATCTTTGAAATGGCGAAAGGAAACCTGGCAAAGAGAGCTGGCCGTTGTCGAGAAGATGCTCGAGGCGGACGCCCGAAACTGTACGTCTAACACGTATCACGCGTTCATGCATCTCACACCCTCCAAGTTCTTGCTTGGAACTATCGGAGATACGTTTTGGCTAGTATGCCCGATCAGAGACCCATAACGACCGAATTGGCATACACTACGCGCAAAATCAGCGCGAGCTTCTCGAATTTCAGTGCATGGCACCAACGTTCGAAAGTTTACTCCGTTCTATGGAATTCTGGTGAATTTGACCCCGTGAAAACTCGTGAAGAGGGTATGTGTCCATGGCCTCAGCGATCCGCAGTCTTGAACACGCTAAATAAAAGAGTTTGATCTCGTGCATAATGCACTGTTCACTGATCCCGATGACCAGAGCGCGTGGATTTATCATAGATGGCTAATAGGTGCAGGTGAGTACACACCGTCGTCCCATGATCGTGTATCTGTAATGGGGCACAGGTGAGAATGAGGAGCAGCTCCGACAGGAGATTGCTATCATCGAAGAGTTGTTGGGCGAACAACCGGATAGCAAGTGTAGGTCCACATCCCAACTTTCATTCAGTCTTCCTCAAGCACGCCCAGGGTGCATGGACTCCCTGGTTTACTACAGCCGACTGTTGTTGAAGAATTATTGCCCTGAATCGAAGGAAACCAGACAAAAATGTTTCGAACTCCTTCGGCAGCTAGAACGGATAGACAATCCACGGAAATCAAGATACCAAGAAATAGGTGAGTGCCTGTCAGATGCGCTCCGTTGGAGATTCATGCCAACGGGGACGAACAGCTCAACAGATCAGAGGTCAATAAATTCCCAAGTCATGTAAAACAGTAGTAATCCCCTGCGGTAACAAGGTCGCACATTTCCTCATCGATTTCGCGCTCGGAAAGATGGGGTCGGCACCTACAATTAACTTTTGCTCAGAATCAGCGTTCGTCGGTGAGGATGGTAGTCGGCCCGCAAAAAAAGGAAAAGGAAAACGTAAGCTGAATGCTCAACCGCAACAGGGCACGCACATCGTTGATGGTTATGAGATGGAGCAAAACAAGTATTCAGTACGAGGATGGACAACTTCATATACTCTGCTGTGCGGTTACTGGCACCGCCCGTCATTGAATGAGCTGCTACGAACATTTCTACGTTTCGCCCCTCCTTCCAGCAAAGCACGCACGAACACATGACGCGATCGCCAGACACCCCGCGTTCCTTTGGCCAACTAGTGAGAACCCCATTGACAGGCACGGATTCTGTCCCCTCGAGGAAGTCCTTCCCATTGTCTCCAAATCCGAGGCCCGAGCGCCCATCAATACATCACAACCGGACCCGTCCGCTTACTTATCTTCGCAACCGCTCGGGACCCGGAATCTTCCTATCTTGTCATACCACGCGTGGTCTTCGGGCCCAAGTTCATAGATAGATTACCGAGGACAAAGAGCAAATGAAGAACATACATCGTGCGTCCCTCATGCAGGTTTCGTCGTGAATCGTCAACGTCAGCTGTTCTAAAGCTGGTTAACACTAGCATTGTGAATGATACCCCCAACTACATGTAGCCACTTGCACGTCGTTTCGTCAACAAGCGAAAGAAAGCGACAGACAAGATAGAGCAACAAAGCGTGTCGTTACACATCCAAAAAGTAGAACGAAACAGTCGTATTCGTCGACGTCACAAATTCGTCATGAACCTGGCATGATCTGGAGAAGAGGAAAAAAAAAGAGAACAAGAGAAATCTTGAGGAAAGGGTGTTGGATAAATGTCATTCTCATAGTTTTATTATCTTCTGTCGCGCGTTGAGGTTTTCGTCAACAATATGAAGAAAAAGAGCTTTTAGACTTGTTTGCGAACGAGAATATCTTGTATCTCTGTGATGGTTCTGGCCGAGTCCATCAATTGAGGTCCACCAGGGAGAATTGCCAGGCGTTGTTTCGTGGTATTTAGCATAGACTTGACATTAGGGACGACTCGAGCAATGTAGGGGGAAATGAGAGGTTCCTAAAAAGTACCCGTTGAACGTTTTGCATCAGCACGAGTCGGCAAACGACGTACATTGATGTTCAACACAGTGGCCGCCCTCTGAAGCCACCACAGCGCAGACTTGAAAGCTTCATCCACGGGCGGTGTCTCCCCCACGATGCTGGCGAGCTAAAAACAGACAAATCAGAAAAGACGAATTACCAAGAACGAGCGGCACGCACGCGGTGCAATAATGTAAGAATAACAGCCTGGGACAGTGGCCCAGGTGCGTTAAGGGGCATGACGATTTCTGGGTTCGACCGCGCCAACAACTCCCGGAGCTGCTTGGGGTCCTGTGTGCCCAGCACCGCCAGATACGTGTCATCCCACTCCTCAGACTGAGTTGGCGGAGAACGCTGGGAAACCAGAGGTGGCGGCGGTGGCGGCGGAGCAATAGGGTGCGAAGCCTGAGGAGCAGCAATCGTTGGCGATGAGTACCATGGGCCATGCATAGGTGGCGCTTGCGTCTGCTGCGCAAAGCTAGCCAGAGGCTGCGTGGTGTAGGTAGGCTGCGTCGAAGGCGGGAGGTTGGGTTGGCGGTGGAGAGATTGGGGTGGCATTGCGGTAATGCTGGTCACTGGCGAGATGTTGGTGGGCAGGCGGTGCGGATTCGTCGCATTCATGGTGAGGAATTTGACTTGGTCGGAGAGCACCCTGACGGAGTGTTCGAGATCCCTTATCAGCGACTAGAAGACGTGTGAGAAGGAACGTCCGACGTCAACATACGAGCACAAACCTCTTGGCTTCGTGCCGCCTCCGTTTGCCATGTCATGGAATCCTTCTTGACGTTCAAAATTTCCGTCCTCATTTCGCGCAGGATATCTTGGTGCATGGCTGAAGTCTGCTGAGAGTACGCAGGCACAAACGTCTTTGAAACCGTGTCCTTGACATATCTTTCGATAAGAGGGTTTAAGTTTGTCGAGAGTATGCTCGCAAAGTGGTTCGAAATGTCGGGCCGGAGCAGCAGCTTCTCAATCTCGACGGGGAGGTTCTGGCGATCGGTCAGATAGACCGCTACGCGACAAGAAAAACACTCACGTTTTGTATGTACTCGGTGAGGCCTCGTCCGACATGCTCGTTGAGCGCAGACCGAACCTCGGTTCGCGTGATATGCTCCAAGGCGGGAAGGACCGAGTTCTGAACCTCGGCCTTGACCGCCATCTCCACCACACGTGTAGTGTTCTTCGTCAGCTCTGTCGAGATCAATTTGAGAATTTTTTCCTGCCGATTAATATCCTCTGACTGATCTTGTGCCCGGGCCTCGTCGAACCGTTGTTCTGTGGACACAAAAAATCAGTGCCACTCGTCAACGGGCGAGAAAAGATACCAACGTTGCTTGTCCATTTCCTTGGTGATCAACCGCCCAATGCGCGTGTGCAGGTTTTCCTCACTCTTCTTGATCTCCTTGGCCACAATCTGTGCGACGCCAGAGTCGCTGATGGAACCCAAGTCAGCCCTTGGACCCTTGTCCTTGTCCCTTTCCTCTCGGTCTCTGAAGGCAACGTTCTTGCCTTTGGCACTCTTTCCTTTTGCCTCGGATCCACGTGCCTCCTCACGAGTCAACTCCGATTCAATTTCTTCGGAAGGCGGTGTCCGCAGTCTACCTGGAGCGACCATGGAAGAGACTTGTTGGGGGGCCGATGTGATAGTAGATGCTGGGGGCATCTGGCGAGCTGGTTTGACGTCAATTGGTGCAGACGTTGGAGCCTGCGGTTGCGTATACGGAGGGAATTTGGAAACAGCACTCAGGAGCGCGCTTTCGTACCATTCCTTGCGCACGAGAACTTGATCGACACCGGTCGAGTGAACAGAGAAGGCAACCAGGGCAAGTTCACCCGGTGGCACCTTGGCTGCCACGCAGGCGGCATGCGCCTCGTCTCCAGTCGGATCAGCATCCGCTGAGAGTATGACAAAGTGAATCGTAGGCTTTGGTCCAGAGAACTCGACGATTTGCTCGAAAAATCCACCTCGGACAAGTTCACCAGATGGCGAACCAGAGACGTCGAACCCAACCTTGAGCGCGATCAGACTATCTCTGCGGTTGTTGGCAACCCACAGGGTCTGGATGCGAGAGTCGTAGTTGACATGGCCAAACATGTCCGGGTCGTCCTTAGCGCCATTGACGAATTTAAAGGTGGAAAGAACGTTCTTTGTGATGACGGAAAGCAGTTGGAACACGGTACCATTCCTGCGGCCGATGACAATACCATCGTCGATAAAGGTGAGCGAGGACGGAAGGTCATCGCCACGGACACGGTGGGTCCAGAACGGACTCTTGTCATGGACGTTCCAGAGTGTCAACGTCGAGTCCTCGGATATGGTCGCCAACGCAAAGTGAGGAACATCGAAATCAAACGCAACCAGGCGCTACCAAAGTGCATCAATAAACGCATGACAAACCGATGAACGATACGCTTACGGAAGGAATAGAGAAAACTTGAGAGATGCGGTTCAGTTCCACTTGCGGCATAGGTTCACCCCTGAATGCACGCGCGGCTTCTGCCAAATCCAACAAATACATCTTTGTTTCAGAGGCGACCGCGAGTGTGTCGGCCTGTTTGGGATGCCACTTGACAGAGTGCAGGGGATCAGCATCCGCGCTCGGTACGATACACAACAAGAGGTGCCCGCTAAACACGACATCAGCCTGAATATTGCACCAAGGCGGATAGGACGTACGGGACATCATCGGTGATCACTTCGGGCAATTCCCAAACGACGAAACCACCATCCGAGGTCACGCCCGCGAGTCGGTTGCCGTAGACGGCCATGTCGATGACTTGGGTTGCCGGCGCAAAAACGGTAGGCAACTGCAGAAGGGTACGATCACCGCTGGAGCGCGAAATGACGCGGACCCGGCCCCTTGTCATGGCGTAGGCGATCCAGTGAGTGGCCCCAATAGTGGTGCCAGGTAAGAAGATGGGATCTTGTTTGACGAGAGCGATAGCAGTAGACTTGACAGCATCCCTGGGTGCCTGTATTTCGTCAAGAGGTTGAGAGACGTCAAAGATGATCGTCTGCGGCTGGGCGCTGAACGAGAATAAGCGTATAGAGAAGCACAAGAATCAAAAGCACGCACCTAGGGCTCGATTGCGACTTGGACTTGTTGATAGACTTGCCACGAGGGTCGTTCTTCCAGGTGGAGCGAGGGCCCGGGGAGCCATCCTTGTCTCTTCTGACTGGCGTGATGGGTTGACCAACGGGCGACTCGGTGGACCTGCCCTGTGAGCGCTGTTGCTGTTGCTGCTGTTGGACGGGCAGCTTTGGTGGGGATGCACGCGGGGGAGAGACGCGGCCGGGCTTGGGTGGGAGTGGAGGCGGAGGCATGGGACGGGACTGTTGCTGAGACTGTTGTGGGCTGGACTGAGGGGGCTCCACCTGGGAGTACTCATCCGTAGCGCTGTACGGGTCGTAAGAAGGAGAAGGTGGCTGAGCAGCAGGATAGGGTGCCTGTCCGCGGGTCAATTGATCGATGAGGTTCTCAACGGATTTGCGTTTTGGATCGTTGAATGATCCGAGGGAAGCCGACGTCCAAGAATCCTCGTTGCCGCTAGAGGTGCTGGCGGGGGCTATCGGTGCTGGTTTTTTCTTGACGGTGGACGAATTGGACGCGAGGGCATCAAAGGGGGAGATGAACTCGAACATGGACTTGCGCGGGGAGGGGGGTGCCTGCTGAGGGGGGTGGGATACGGGGAGCGGTTGAGGTGGCGGGGGCAGCTCCCTTGGGGGTTCCTGGGGCACATAGCCATCTGTGGGGTGATAAGGCTCGACCGGGGGCTGGACGGGTGCCGTTGTGGCGGGGGGGAGGGCTGGTAGGACGGGTGGGGACTCGACGTAGTTGGTGCGAGGCGCAGCGCTGTCGGGATGGTCAGCAAAAAAGGCATCGATGTAGTCCCAGGAGGCCATGGGGGAAGGAGAGAGAGAGAACGGGTTAGGTGGGAGGAAAAGGAGGAGCCTCGTGTGCGGGGTGAGGCATGTCAAGAAAGTGCGAGTACTGCGAGAGCCGGGGAACGGACAGATAACGAGAAACGTGGAGGACTCACCCGGCCATGAGCTGTTCGAGGAGGATCTTGCCCTGGGACTCGCTCGAGTTTGAGGGAGACTGACCAGAGCGCTGTGACGAGGACGCGGGTGGTGTTGGGATCTGCTGGTGTGCGACGGCGGCGTGAGTAGGTACGGAGGTAGCTGCGGGGTACAGGAGGGAGAGGAGTGCACTCTGCCTGTCTGCGGCGGAGGATGCGGCGGGTGAGGATACTGAGTCGTTATTTGGGAGTGCTGGCGTCGCCGGTGCCGAGTTTGTCGCGTGTGGATTTATAGATTGGAAGAGGGTGTCTATGTGAGATGGTGATGCCATCGTCGAGGAGGACGTTGTGGACGACGACGACGACGACGAGTTGGATCAAGTTTTGGCTTTTTTTTGATTCCGCCTCGTTGATCACACGAGGTCAACTACACAGCCACACTTTAAACCCTCTTGCAATGCCCTCCAAAGGCTGGCTCAACCTCGAAGCCCTCCCCGACACCAACGTCTTCGAGGGTGACTCGGCATTCAACTTTTTAGGTCTGACGCGCACACAGAGAATCTATGGTTTCGTAGGATGGTACGTGGAATCTCGTCGGTCGTGCCCAACTCACCCCCCCGCAGTCTCATCGTCGGTTTTGTGCTCAGTCTGCTCGGTAGCATACTTCTCCTTCTCGGTCAGCTCACCAGCTTTGCATGTACGTACATCCTCCCTAGGACCATCTCGTCTTGACCCTCGTCAGTCCTCTTCACCATCGGTATCCTCGTCGCCCTTACCGGCACAGGATTTCTCATCGGGGTAAGTCAGACCCATCTCTGGACCCGCTCCACTCATCCACGCCAAATACAGTTTGCAACCCAGCTGAAACAGGTCATTCCCTATCGCCCGTCATCTTCCCCTCTTACCCTCTATAGATGTTCAAACCCGTTCGCCTCCTCGCGACCGTCATCTTTCTCGCCTCGATAGGTCTCGTCTTTGTCGGTGCTTTTGTCATTCGAAACGGGGTTCGTCCCTCATCCACGTTCTCATCTCTTCACTCACTAGCACTTCTCATAGGTACTCTGCATCGGTGAGTGCCGCGCAGTACATCGTCACTCATCTCACTGCCTCTGTAGTCTTCGTCATCATCGAGTATCTTGCGTACACCTGGTATTGTCTATCTTACATCCCCTATGCCCGCGCCGCCGTTTTAAAGACCGTAGGGCTCGGTTAAACCGACATTCTTACGATACTGACCCTCTTGGCTTAACGCGTACTCGTACATGTCATCCACATTGTATTTGCACAGAAAACGACTCCCTTTGATAGATTACATTCATCCCCGGAACGAATTCTTCAGTTCTCGCAGCGCATCCATGACCGCAGACGGGCTCTCATTGTCCGTCGCTTCCCTGCAATCCCAATTCACGATTCGTTCATCCGAAATGTACACCACTCACTTGACCGCCTCGCTGTCCAGGCGCATAAACACATTCCATTCCTTTTCATCCCCGATCGTAGACAACCCCGTAGTTATCTTGTTCTCCCGAACGAGTCTCTCGAGACGCGCTACTCCTGCATTGCTGGGATCGATTGCCTTGCCAAACGCGACGTTTCCCCCAGTGTACTCATGACCATTGTACACCACCGTCTCATCGGGAAGCGTTCCTAGGTACGACAGCGCCGCGTGCATCTGTGCACCGTCGCCCTCAAAAAAGCGGCCACACCCCCCTGCAACGTGTCAACGCACGCACGGGACTCACGTTGGTCTACTATCTACCTTGGAAGAGGGTGTCACCGGTAAAAACGCAGCCTGCCTGGGACTTGTTGGATGCGTCTGTGATGTAGTAGCAAATCGAGTCCTGTGTGTGGCAAGGCGTTGCTAGACATCTGTTCGAACGATCAACACTCGCTTGCAGCACGGGCGGGAACAGCATACTTGACGTGAAGATGTTCTCCGATCACAAACTCGTCCTTGTCCTTGACGAGCTTGGACAAGGCGAGTACCTGCGCGCTCCCACCGTAGATGGGTGCTCCTGGGTAGTTGGCAGCCTAGCCAACGGTGACATCATACGGACACTGGACATGGGTGACAGCACACTCACGAAGGTCTAGTCGCCGGCCAGGTGGGTGAGATGATGGCAAACGTGGAGCAGATGGAGACAAACCTCATTCCCGCCGCTGTGGTCGTGGTGATGATGCGTCGTGATTGTGGCAACAATCGACACCCCTAGACTTTCGGCTGCCTCTCGTACCTTTGCCACATCGTATGGGTCGACCACGGCAGCCTTGTGAGAGGGCTCGTCGACGACCAGGTAAGCGTAGTTATCTTGTCTCACGGGTACAGGCACGACCCTCATGGCAGTTCTGATTAGGGGACGTGGAAAGGAGAAGAGCGGTCGCATGAGCAAAGAGGCAATGCACTGATCTGTGATATTTTAGCGTTTCCCATCTCAGCACTGATATCTACCCAGGTTTTAGGTAAACCTCCTCGACGCTCCCTCGTCGAACTCATCCAACCAGATGCAACGTAGATCACCCGTCCTGGTTTTGCCCGTGAGTCCTCGTGTTCGCCGCCGCGACCGGTCCTGGCTAACACACCGTCAGAAACGCCAACAATGTGGCTCGTACTGCTCCCCGTCGGCGCCCCCAGCGACGTCCTCTACTGTGACTACGTCTACCACACCGACGAGTGCGACAACCCAGTCCGCATCGCCCGTCGTGGCAGCCGTGACATCCCCCACCTCCTACGCTGGTATCATCGCCGGTAGCGTAGTTGGAGGAGTCGTATTTCTCTTTTTGCTCGTGCTCGGCGCATTGCTCTACCTACGCGCGCGCAAGCGCAAGCGCACACCGCCCTCGTCCGAATTCATTAACTCCCTCAAGGTTGGTAACGCCCCCGTGCTTCGCCTAGATTCCGGCGTCGAGTACACGCCTACACTAGCCGAAAAAGGCGGCGTGTGCACACACTATGCTCCCCCGCCGCTCATCCAGAGCTCGCCCTATACCAGCTCTCCGAAGTCAAACATGAAATTCCCAGACGAAATGATGTCCACCACCGACATCCCGTCCGGGCGCCCGAGCGTCGAGACACCGCTTCGTCCCCAGCGATTGTCGTCTCAAACGCACACCAGCGAACCGTTTTCGACACGACACCAGCCAAGCGCCAGTGTTGGGAGCAGAAGGGAGCTGTGGGGGGAGACGATATCCGTCTCGGCCGAGTTGTCGCCCGTCCGTCAATCTCCCATTCGCGTAGACTCTGCTCTCGAGTTTGCGCCAAGATTTTCGTTGGACGAACCGTACATGCAGTCTTCATATCCGTCTCAATCACCGACATCGTTGCAACCCCTGCGTCGCCAGCCAGATTAACCTTGAAATCTGTACTCTTTTGTTTCTTGGCCATGTACCTCTATGGATTAATTTATACCCTCACAAATTATGTAACCATATTGCTGTACCTGCAGGGGTCAACGAGGACAAGTACCTTTGTATTGACCATGTTGGATCATTGCTCCATTTCACACAAGGGTACGTCCTTGGGTGGTTTTTGAGACCGGATTCGAGCCTTGTTTTCAGGGGGCATCGTGCTCTGGTCGCGCTCGTTCACGCCCGAAGCGTCGCATATAACCTCTTCCGCCGCATCGCCGGTCAACTCCCTCATCCGGGAAGCACTCATCGAGGGCCGAACCACAGAAGAAAAGTACGAAAAGGACGGGTACGCGGTCAAATGGACGTTCGTCAACGATCTCGAGCTCATCTTCGTCGTACGCGCTTTCACCGTCCCCGAGCGTCGGTCCTCACACCCCGCAGGTCGCGTACCAGCGCATCCTGCAACTCACCTATGTCGAAGACCTCCTGACGACAATGAAAGCCCTCTTCATCAAGCTTTTTGAACCATTTCTCGCCACGTTCGTCGCTTCGCTGCATGCCATGAGTAGCGGTAAACAGGCGCCTTCTACCGCGCGGGACCCGGCTGCCTCTTGGAATTTCGCCAAAGCGTTCGATGGCTGGGACAAGGTATTCGACAAACTGCTCAAGGGTATCGAGGAAAAGGCGGCACAGGTAACAGTGACGAATTGCGGCGCGCATAGTATGTTCACCGTTGTGCAGGAACGCAAGTCCCGATTCAGGCCTGTCGCTCACATCGAGCACGACACGGCTAGCCCGCCCTCGGACGATCTCAGCACGCGTGCGTTTTCGTTTGAATCCTTTTCGTTGTCCTGACCGACATTTGTCCACAGTGCCTTCCGAGTCCCCTGAGGCACCGCAGGACGAGCAACAGATAGCGAGAAATGTGCAGGCACTCAAAAACAGGCTGCGTGGTCGTGGAGGTAGGCGTGGTAGGGGTACATCGCGTGTCGACTCAGGAAGCGGACGGGACGGCGTCCCTACGTCAGCGTAAGCCCTCCACGTTCGACCATTGTCTCGTCTCATTTCTCCCCACTAGCAACGAATCTATGAAACAAAAAACAAAAACAAAAACGGGGCGCAAGTGGGGCGACGAGACCCCTAGCGAGTCAGAGATGGCGTCGCTCGACTTTAGTCTCGACAAGACGGATGCAGGTGCCAGCGGGCGTGTGACCCATGACCTACAGAGTCTTGTTGACGAGGCATCTTTGGGGACGAGGACCAAGGACGGACTGTACGAGGTCAAGGATTGGGATTTTGCTACCAAGGAGGACGGGGCGGACGATGTGATCGCGCGAGCGCTTCGATCGGACGCGTCGAAGCAGTCGACAAGCTCTCTTGGTTCGCTGGGTTCGCTCTTTGCACGTCTGACGGGGTCCAAAGTGTTGACCCAGGACGACCTGAAACCCGTACTGGAGGGTATGAAACAACATCTGATGATGAAGAATGTCGCGAAGGAAATCGCGGACAAGGTATGCGAGGGCGTCGGCGAGAGCCTCGTCGGCAAAAAGGTCGGCGGGTTTCGAAGTACGTGTGTGACATTTGGCTCGAGTTTACGCTAAGGTCGAGTCCAGCAACGAACAATGCCGTGCGGGCGGCATTGTCGACGTCGCTGACAAGAATCCTCACTCCCAAGACCTCCACCGATCTACTATTGTCCATCCGGACGAAACTTACGTCGCCCCTTCCTTCCTCTCAACAACGCATTCCATACAGCATCGTTTTCGTCGGCGTCAATGGCGTCGGCAAGAGCACGAACCTGTCCAAGGTTTGTTTCTGGCTTATCCAGAATGGCTTGCGCGTCTTGATCGCGGCTTGCGACACATTCCGGCAAGCACATGTGCCCCTCTCGTTCCCGTCTTTGACTCATGTTATTTCTAGGAGTGGTGCTGTCGAGCAACTCCGAGTTCACGTGCGCAACCTGAGCATGCTCGGAGTTGACGGCGCTACAAACAGCAAAGGCCGCGTGGAGCTTTACGAAAAGGGGTATGGCAAGGACGCTGCGGGAATCGCCAAGGAAGCAGTCACTCATGGTCGGTTCTGACGAGGCGGCTCGACAGCGTATTGACCCTTTCATATAGCAAAAGACAACGATTTCGATGTCGTGCTTATCGACACGGCGGGTCGCATGCAGGACAACGAGGTATGGCGCGTCGTCCGAATATCTTCTTCGCCGTATTCATACAGAACACGCAATAGCCGTTGATGAGGGCATTGGCCAAGGTAACGACAAGGACCACACTTTGGTTGGACGCGAAATGACACGTCGAGTATCCTAGCTCGTCGCTGTCAATAACCCCGACAAGATCCTCTTTGTGGGAGAAGCCCTGGTAGGCAACGAAGCTGTCGACCAGTTAACTAAATTCGATCGTGCATTGCGTGATTTCTCGGGCACGTCTGCGGGTAAGAGTCGTGGGATTGACGGTATGCTAATTACCAAGTGGGACACCGTGGACGACAAGGTAATTGATGTTCAAATGGACATTGGTGGCACGACGGATACTCATGATGTGTTCAAGGTCGGCGCTGCGCTTTCCATGACCTACGTGACAGGACAGCCCATCGTGTTCGTGGGCTGCGGTCAGGTTCGTGATTGTATGTCCATGCTGTACCAACGGGCTGATGGGACTTCGTGTGATGCCACAGACGTATACGGATTTAAGACAGCTGAGGGTGTCCAACGTGGTGCAGGCTATTTTGAGCGATTGAAGGGGCCGCACAAGTTTAAACGCCTGTTGCTCGTGATGTGCATGATCTATATGATTCTGTTTTTCTTGGAAATTTGCTTCGTGAGTCTGCGTTTTGCACTGCCCTCGCCCCTCGTTTTGCGGATATAGTTGGCGTGCGTGCTGCGCCGTCGGGGCAGGTCTCGGACGTGTATTCTTTGCTCTTCTTTTTCTTTTTGAGCATCGCTGCGCAGCCTGGCCGCAGTTGGATTCAGTTTGAGAACTTGCCGAGTTCTACATAGGGTGACGAGAACACTAATGGTGTTTAGGGGGGACACGCCCACACACATTCACGTCCGGTGGCGGTCCCAACGTTCCTACCGGATGACCTGGCAGCACAGGTGTGCCCTGCCTGACTGATCAGATCAGCGGGCCCCGAGCGGTGGTTGGGACAAGGTCGATTCGCAACTCTTGGCCGAGTGCCTGTGGTACCTGAGCCTGAGGCTCGATTGATCCTAGTGACTCACAGGACAAAAAAGTAACGATCACACGTATGAGCTCAACCTGGTCATAATGCATCACGTCGCTGTGTCAGGGCAGCCAGGTCGAAATTTTCACGTCGCGAACCAGATATATCCCTGATAGTACCAACAACCGCTTCAGGGTTTCCTCTCAATCAACTCGTACCTGACAGTATCCACGCACCCGTCGTCCTGCATGGCATTCCACGTCACCTACTCGTAACGTGGCTCCAGCAGCTTCATCGCGGCTAAACCGTTTCACCAATCAATGATGCATCGCCGACTGGGGTTGCAAAAGTTCGCGCCATATGCGAGCATGATACCATAGCGGTATTAGACTTATGAAACAAGATGCGCCCGGAGTCTGTTCGCGGCGCACCCGCACAGCTCGCATCCGGTGATCAAGTGGCAGCAGGTATGGAACGGGGGGAAGATGGAATATGATATCTACTTCAGTTGAGTCGATCGGAATTCGGGCCGTCTTTGGTCTGCGGGCCCTGGCCGTGGATCACTCCCATCGACCATCTGGAAGCATGACCGGGAAGGGGAGATGAGCACTTGACATGCCCACAGATCGCGTTCACAGCATGATCAAGGTTCGAGCAGGGATTGATCGGGGTACAGCGCGCTGGTAGGGAGGGGCCGTCTCGATCCCCGGTGCCAAAAATTCTCGTAGTAGCACCCAGAGAACACGGAGCGAGCTATTCGCGAAGCAGTTCCCCTCTTCGGAAAGCTCGGTGGCGGCAAAGCGAGGGATGAATGCTGTACCATACCAAAACCAGGAGTGTCACAGCCTGAGTGCAACAGTTATGGAAAATGTAGGCCTGACACAAGGAATGATACTGATGCATGCAGGCCACCACATGAAGTGCCCATACAAAGCCCACATGGAGTCACGTAGCAATGCTAGATACTCAGTCATATGGCATAGTATGACATCATTAGCCATACTGTAATGAGATGAATACATGGTGCATGTAGTTAACAATTGCACCTACTGAATTGGTGCTGAGACATGACAACCCCTGGGTCTAAGTATTTGCTCTGAAGAGAACGTAGGGTATGTACAGGAATAATTGGTGTAATCATCTTGACAAGGTCTCTGGTAGTATATCGGATAGTACACCCGCCTGTCATACGATGATCGCGGGAGAGCGGGGTTCGACTCCCCGCCAGAGAGACTAATTTTTACCTTGGCAATCGAAACTGCTTCACTCGCTAGTCACGGGACACGCATTGACAACGGACTCCATACAGACAGCGGGTTCAGCTGGTAGGTTGACACATAGGAATGATCTTGTTCGAGACCTTGTACATAGCACTGCCCGAGCGTCCTCTTCGACACGAGTCAATTCACAGATTCCTTTGCAACACATGATCAAGTTACCAAGGTGGTTAGGCAGAATCCTCGGGGCAATACATAGACTAGCCTTTTTTCCTTGCGTGACAAATTGGACTTATCACAGCCAGTCACTATGGAGTGCCCGGTGCGTTCGGTGATGACGGTCAGTTGCCACCAACTCCAGGCCGTGTGGCAAACACGGCACAAAAAATAGAAAAGAAGCATCCCTCCTACGACCACATGGAAGGCTAGGCAGCTCCCAACGGTGGGAGCGCACCGCCAGCTATCTCAATGAGTTATTTTCTTCAAGCCATTTTCGGACCTCCTTCTTGCTGATCATGGTCATCACCCGGAGACGGTCCTCCTGCGTGCGATCGCGATAAAGCCGCATGATCTGACCACAGATGCTCCACACGTCATCCCAGGCAGCGTCGAACAAATCCCACCAACAGTTGGGTGGCGTAGAGGGAAGTGAGATCCCAAAATGGCGCACGGCAAGGAGAATGGCAGCACTGACGATCGTCGGCACGGCATACAACGCGTATGCTGGTGTTTGCAGTCTGGGTGCACGTTCGCGTCAAGCCTTACAAATCTAGTCAAATCACGCACGCGTCGTTCAGATAACCCCATGCCTTTGCACACGCGTCTTTATGATTCATGAGGCCGAGCACGCGGAGGTAATTAATGAGTGTGCCGTAGGGCAACACAACGTGGACGTTAAAACCGAGGCGTTTGAGAATCTGCATTTCGGCGACGACGATAGCGTCCTTGAGGTCGTAGAACGTGTTGCCAAAGTATGACATTGGTGCGTATTTGAACGGCTCGGCGTTCTTTCGCGAAACGGACGGCGTCAGTGCGTGCGTGTTGCGCTGAAGGAGGAGGTCGTAGATATTGATGAGGTCCCGGATGCGGAGCGGACACTCTTCGAGTTTGGAGGCGAGATATAGCGCGCCCATGCCCACGTCCTGTCAACGGAGGGAATTCGTGAAGACCAAGGATGAAGACGGGAAGGAAGAGTGGTGCCTGACCCCTATGCTGAACTGCTTCATCGAAGAGGTATACCAGAAGCGCTGGTACAATATCTGGGCAGTAGCGACGGCCACCTGCTTTCTGTGACGAGCGGTGCGTTATGGGCGGTCATGGAGGCGGTTCGGACACGCACTGTTTGAGAAGGACGCCAGCCTCGTGTATAAGTTTGCAACCAAACGCTCTGAGGTCTTCTTCGAGTTCCAACGGGACGCCATCCTCGCAGGACGGCGTGCGTTCGATTTGAGCGAGGGTCGCGAGCGGGACGAGGTCGGGGGCGACCATGATTGTGGTTCTTTGACAAGAGTGTACATACATAAAGTCGGCCAAACAAAAAACAACCTTTGTCGTGTCCCAAAGCGACACGATTCACAGTCAAGTCTGTCTGTATGTCAAATCTCCCTGCCAAACCCGAATTCTCGAGAGCAGCGAACGTGCGGCCCGAACCAGGTGACGATCGGCGTACTGGTGGCCCCGGGCGTGCGTCACCAGACCGGTACGTCCCTCAGCGAGACGACAGGGACAGGGATCGGGATACACGCGACCGGGAACGCGGGAATCGCTCGCGGTATACTCCCAGTGGGCAGCGGTCGCCTCTTCGCCCACGTTCCAGAGACGCTTACTATCCTGGTCATCGTGATGCCTATCATGCGAGGGAGTACCGCGGTCATGATGATGTTCGCATCAGAGACGACCGCAGAAGCGACAGGGATCGCGACAGAGACCGCGACAGGGACAGAGATCGAGACAGAGAAAGGGACAGAGACAGAGACCGTGATTGGGGACACTACAGACGAGATGACACTTGGACAGCGCGGAACGACTACGGTACAAACCGACCCACAAGCAGTCGAAGAGGGTACGGCCATTGGGAGAGCGACTGGCGGGGTCGAGACGACTACAGAAGAGAGCGGAACAGAGAACGCGGGAGGAGTTGGGATCGTGACGATCAACGACCCAGAGATCGCGAATACGATAGACGACCTGCTTCCCCGGTCTATCGTCCTGCACCGTTATCGCCGCGTCGCGGTGAGTCCGTTTTATTCGTATCGACGCATACATTCACAGCTCGTCAGACCATCACCATGAACCTTATTCTCTCTCTCGTCGGGCCCCACCATCGTACCCATCTCGGGGGAGGCGCTCGACTTCTCCCCGAAGTACAGGAAGCAAGTCTCGCAGATCCTCCCCCCTGTCTCGCACGCGGCCCGAGCCCATTGATACTCGCGATATCCCTCCGCCACCAAAAAGCCCATCTCCTCACAGGCAAAGTCCCAGCCCAAATCGATATCCACACTCTGTATCGAGTCCCACACGGTCCTTAAGCGAACCCCGATCTCCCGAGACATCGGGTCAACAGCGCCACCATATCGATGAGATTCACAGAGAAGCCCCGCCAGGTGCATCTGAGTCTGTTCTGGGAGAAGATGGGCCGGTTGAGGCGACTAATGTGTTGGATGGTGAAATGGAGGTCGAGACGACCTCAGAATCGCCTTCCAAAAGAAAGGACCATTCCGACAACCGGGATGGGGGATTATCTGGAAGGGCAGAATCACCCAGACGGACAGATTCCCCGATGGTGTCTCAGCAGTCATTGATACCAATCATTGAAACGGTTGGGTTGCCATCAAGCGAGACGGCTGTCACGCAACCATACCTGCCAACTATTCCCAGATACGAGGCGAAACCAAGGTTTAGCGCCGCATACGAGAGCGAGGCAGGTCTATCTGATGCTTTGCGCCGATTGATAGTTGATCACGGCGATTCTTTCCCAGTACAATCGATTGGAAGCACATCGTACGCATGCAGCAGCAGAGTGCCGACGGTGCTTGAAAGCAAGCCGTCGGGCATTTCATGAACTGGAGATGACCACGCTGGACTTGCGTGCCGCGCAGCATCGCCGAGAGCTCGCGGAATCACACCGAAAAAAGGCACACCATGGACAGCTAGGAATTGATGCCGAGACCGTGCAGTGAAGGCATGATCGTGATCGTAATGTATAGAATATTAACGCGAACACGAAATTTGATTACACACGATATGCGTCCGAGATGGATCGGAGGGCAACGCACAGAAGAAACCACGGTTCTGAAACCGATTGATGAGTCAGAGATAGAGACGGGACGCCGCAGGGACATGCCAGCATTGCCTCAAACAACTCCGTGGATGACATGTTGAGCTGCGGCGTGCGGTAGTAAGACGACTGATCGGGAGGTGGGAGACCAATGCCCACAGTTACGCACTGTTGGTGCTTCTCGGTGGGACCGCCGGTTCGGCAAAGAGTGGAAGTGGGCGAATCGCTGCGGGTGTCAAATGTGTATTGTGCGCGGGGATTCTGCTGTGTGGAGTGATGAGGAGGTAAACGGGTGATAGGGGGATAAATGACCGACCGATATGAAGTTGTACAGGATGGCCTTGGGGATGGCCTTGGAGTCTGACATGGGTGGAGAATGGAAGAAGCGATATGATGGCACGCCCTATGACGTATGGGGCTGTGGCAGAGGGCGATCCTCACGGGGCGGTAAGACCAAGGTGGCGGGGTGCATGTAGGTGATGCTCGGTATGGTACAGGTAAAAAAGTATGGTGTAAGTATGATGCAAGTACATATGTGCGGTGCGTATGCGGGATGCCAGCTGGCATCATCAGATGGGTGTGTGGCGGGGTGTAAAAATGTGTAACAGGAGCGCTGTAACGTGACGGGATGTGAGAGAATGATGGCAAGGAACAAAAGGAGTGACCTCGGCGAGACGGGAAGATATGAACGCATATACATAGGCAGACTATGCGCGGGAACGACGGTTGCTAGAGCGATGGGATGGAGAGATATTGTCCCTGGAATCCATGGGACGGTGGGGTGGCCGAGATATCCGACGATGGATACCGGGACGGCGCTTTGATTGAGGCTGGGAGGCGCCAGGGTCGTCCATCTCGCGTTTACGTTTCGAGGGACGGTGGGTGTACGGGGGGTGGGAGAGGTCCTCGTCGGTGTCTGGCAGATCGAACTGGAGGAACGTCGGGGAGTGGTAGGGCAGCGGACGGGGAGCGAGGAGGGGGACGTCGCACACGACACGAATAGCGTTCGGTGCGGGAGAGGGTGATATGTCTACAGAGACGGAGGAGCACGTGTCCGACGGGGATGGAGGAACTAAGGAGGTGTTAGCAAAGGACGAGGAGAAGATGAAGGACGGACAGCCGAACAAGGGATAACACTGAGGGAACAAGTTATCGAGCGGGGAAAGTGGAGGGATGGAAGGGATGTGAGTGTGAACGGGAGCGAACATGGTTTTGGGATGGACCACATTTTCGAGACGGGGGGGTTATAAACCAAGGAGGTGAGACTCGGGATCAAGCAATGGGGTACGTAACCAACGCTGTCCATCATATCCACCATGAACATCACACGGCTCGCTGTCCGCCGCTATCCCTACTTCGTCCGTCGCAGTTCACGTGGTGGCTTGCCAGTCTACTCCGACGTGCGTAACGCGGGTACACGTTACCAGATCCACATCAGAAACGTAGACGGCCGTGTCGACGTGAGTCCGTTCCAGATTTGCCTCTCTCTCGGTTTCACACTCTTCCAGTCTCTCGCACAGGACCTCTCCACGTCTCTCTTCGATGCCGACTCGCCACATGCACAGCGTCTCTCTGTCAGGGTTCACAACCAGAGGCACATCATCCTCTCTGGGGGACGTTTCAAGAGGGACGTTATGGCGTGGCTCACAGCCAAGGGTTTCTAACCTTCTGTCTGCCTTGCCACACCCATCCCCGCTTGTCGCCGTTTTATGCCGTTGCCGGTTTTCATAGGTTTCACTACATATATAGTGTCCTTGTCATTAAATACCCGCCACCTGTCTTCGACCCCTTGTCCGCTGTTTCGGCGTGTCAGTACACGAAACAACGGTCGATTGTCAGCTCTCACGCTCGGGTTCGCTATCCCTCTTGTAGGACGTACCTGTCCTGGGTCATCATTCCGAGAACCCAGCTCACTGGATTGAGACACTGTCCTCGTTATCATGCCCGGCTCTTTCCCGTCTGACGTGCCTATATGCGTCCCTTGTCCGCATGTCTGTCGATGCTCCTAAATTTTAATTTATTTTTCCAAGTCCACGGCACGATTCTTTCCGATTGACTCTTAATATTCTTCTCATCTGTCCAGTCCATCCGTTCATCCTCATGGCTGCCCCTGTCCCCGCAACTTCCTCTCTAACGCTTGCGAGTACTCAACCAGTGCCTACAGCGGCACCTCCCCGCTCTGCTCAGCGTGATGGCGGAAACACCAGTCTCGGCACCTTTGGAGTGCGCATCACAGCCTCTTCTTTACCTTTCAACATATTCATGTTTCCCAGGTCAAGTCCGGTCTGGCTCAAATGCTCAAGGTGCGTTTCGACGTCGTTCCACCCGTTCGTTGATGAACGACCTGTAGGGGGGCGTCATCATGGACGTCGTCAATGCCGAACAGGTACTTTTATGTCTCTCGATGCTCCCCTGGTCGATCTGATGGCGACATCAAGGCTCGCATTGCAGAAGAGGCAGGTGCCTGTGCCGTCATGGCACTGGAACGTGTTCCCGCTGATATAAGAGCAGAAGGGGGCGTTTCACGAATGGTAACGTTACATGTCACCTGTCGGCATGCAAGCTCATTTTATATCATATCGCAGAGCGACCCTGCGATGATCAAGGACATCATCAACACCGTTACCATCCCCGTCATGGCAAAAGTTCGCATCGGGCACTTTGTCGAGGCCCAGGTATGACTCGTTCAACGGGTTCGCTCGTGTTCACTTCTCTCTTTTGCATCTAGATACTTCAGGCGGTTGGTGTAGATTACATTGACGAATCAGAGGTCTTAACCCCCGCGGACGAAGAGCATCATATTAACAAACACAGTTACAAAATTCCTTTTGTGTGCGGCGCTCGCAACTTGGGCGAGGCATTACGACGTATCTCCGAGGGTGCTGCCTTCATAAGGACAAAAGGTGAGGCTGGCACTGGCAACGTGGTCGAAGCAGTTCGTCATCAACGCACCGTCATGGGCGAGATACGCAAGGCGAGCGTCATGAATGAAGAGGAACTCTATGCGTACGCAAAGGACATACAAGCCCCGTTCCATCTGTTGAAGGAGGCCGCTCGTCTAAAGCGGCTTCCCGTGGTCAACTTTGCCGCTGGTGGGATTGCCACTCCCGGTATGTACACGTTCACGTTCACGTTCACGCGTGGGTCCATTTGAGCTCCCATGACAGCGGATGCTGCGCTCATGATGCAGCTTGGCTGCGACGGAGGTGAGTCGATACCTCACCATCACGATCGCGCTTGGTAATGATATATATCAAGTGTTTGTCGGATCTGGCATATTCCACGTATGTCCTCGCACCATGCCTTGTCTGACCTGAAACCTAACCGTCCCCAGTCTGGCGACCCAGCTAAGCGAGCGAGGGCCATCGTCCAGGCTGTACGCTTTCCGCATTTCTACCCATCACATCTGCTGACTTGGGAAAAATTAGGTGACTCACCACAACAACCCGAAGGTTCTCGCCGAGGTACGGAACCGGTAAGACAGAACTGACAAATCGTCTGACACACTCGCCACAGATATCCGAGGATCTCGGCGCACCCATGGTCGGTCTTACGATGTGAGTCCCACCGATCGTGAACAACACACAATCAGCATCTCTCATTTCTTGATACTCGTACAGCGACAAGAACATCAAAGGCGGACGGCTAGCAGAAAGAGGGTGGTAGATGGTCTTTGAGGTGCACCCGCTAGATCGATCACATATAAAACATCTTCTTCGCCATGTTGCTGTGGGCCTCCTGGTATCCAGCTTTCCATCGGTCGAGGTTGAAGGTGCTCTTGCCAGAGGTGACCGAGGCAGAACTGTCATCATACTTGAGCTCAGGCGGGAAGTGGAAGCTGGCACGCCCGCAAACGAGCTGTTTCAAACGGTCAGCATGTCAGGCGCCACTCGCTGTCGATTCACGTACGTCGGCATCTACGAGTCGACGTGAGTACGGGCCGGGACAGCTTCATCAGACATACTCACAATATACGGGAGCCGGGATGGAAACGGACCGAGTCGCGCGAGCGTAGGCGTGACACAAGGCAAAGGACAGATCCTGCAACCTGGATCGACGCTCAGTCACTGATGTCTATCACCAATATCACCAGCTCACATGTCGGGGTTGTTTGAGAAGTTTTCGTCTAGGATGACGATGTAGTGGGAGGGTCGGCTTGCTATGAAGACAAGAGTAGTCAGACATGGAACACAGGACGATGGCGGCGAGCCACTTACTCCCCAACAAACCACCATGGGATTGTAGGTAGTAGTCCTTGGCGATCGGGTTTCCGATGCCCTGGTCAGCAACGAATCCTGCAGGGCAGTTCCCGGATCTGTCTGCATCCCGCCTACGACAATGAGATGTTTTTTTTTGGCCGCAAAGCAGGAGATGGACTCACTCGTTTATTGGGAAGAATCGAACGTGGTGACTACAAGGCATGCGTTTAGATGAGCCAAAGGTATGTAAGAAATAAATGCTGACCGTTTGCCAACGACGATATAGGTCAAGGTCGGTTTCGGGGCAGCTACCCCTCTCACCCTCCAAACGTCATCGACGGCAGCTTGATAAGAAAACAGTCAATTGTGTTCTACGCAAAGAAGCAAAAATAACCTTTGATTTCCTTGATCTCTGTCTCCGCAACCTTGACATATTCCCCCTCGGATAGCCCATCACGGAAGAAAACAAGCTTTTCAGCGGCCGCCCTATTCACCCTTCCAAAATTATCAAGAACTTGCTAGCGGGCAACCCAGGAATTCTATCAAATCATCGGGATGATTTTGAGATATACTCACGCAAACCATGCGTCGCAGCTGTTCTATCATCTCTAGCCGTGGCGGCTGAATGCTTGTATGTGCACTATACTTCATTGCCTGCATGTCATAAGAGGCGACAAGCGCAGCAACAGATGGTTGATCATTGATCCCGGGTGCCGGGTGACTCACATCAGCCCCTGCTTTCAGTCAGCAGAGAGTTCCTGCATAAACTGAAACTCTAAACTCACCCATGATGATGAAGGGTCTATGGGAAAGTCCCATCAATGTCCTAGATTGAGGCACTGCATTGACACCGCCCAGTTTCGCATTGATCCTTTATACGGGTATATCAGGGGCTGGTGCTAGAAAGATCAATACCTACTTCATTGCTACGTTATTGCAATACTGGTCATTGGCCCGAGCGACCTTGTCGACGCGCTGAACAAAGTGAGGGGGATAGAAAAAAGTGACCGTAAAATCAAGACTTACAACACATTGGGTGACCACCTAGAACAAGTACATGACATTATGTGGTCTATTAAGAGACACTGTATCACCTACCCCTTGCTGGACATCCCCAAAACGTTTTACATGGAATCGGATTTCCGGGGCAGAGGTGGGAAGAATGACGAAGATCAAGTCAATCTCCGGAGCATTATACCTAGCCTTGGCTTCTTGAACAGCTTGAGTTAAATCCTGTATGTGTGCGCGTGTTAGTTATCCGGGATAATAATAGTCGAATGGAAAAACACTGACCTGGGTTACATTGCCCCCATTCCCGCGGATGTAGACCTGGGGAGGAGCCATCACTTCTGAAATTCAAGATGTCTCTGTACGCAGAAAACCGAAAGAGCTTACCCATCCCTAACAAGGCCAAGTAAGAAGATACAAGGATATCGAATGTTGATTTCATCATACCTAGTTTCTGGCAATTCTCTCCAATCATCCTCACGAATCTTTCGTTTGCAGGCCTATCCCTGCTGGGGTTGGGACTATAATCAACGACAGCCCAGCACCTGATGCTTTTTGGCTCTGAGAACTGTTGATTCACTGCATTCCAAGCCCCAAACCTCGGGATCTAAAGTAAGGTAAATGATGGCATTGTTTCTTTTTGAAAAGATAATTCACCAACTCCTCAGAACCCTTGTACTTCATGGGGGGAGTCGAGAGAACTTTGCCATCAATGAGAGTGGGCGTCGTCGCTACTTCCATCCCAGCATCTCTCACAAAAGGTGATGAAGCATAGTCCAGGGCCTCGTAGAAGCACCCCCGAGCTAAGGATGTATATCACGTATAACTCGAGTAGTACTTACCGCACCAGCACCCACAACTCCACGACGGATGGCCTCAAGCCGAGCCTTGGGTTTGTCGGAAGTGAATTCAACCATCTTCTTGGTCAATTCTTGAGGCAACTTGCGTTTGAATCGCTGACTGGGCAAGACAATGCACAATTCAATAGGAACAATACTGCCGCCGCCAATTTTGACACCAATGGCGTCCGGATACCTGAGCGTAATGTTGTACGCTTCCCTGAAGTACGCCTACCCACGACTGCCGATGAATGCGGAGCAATAGATGCAATGTAGGATGTACCTGGACGGTTGTCGTCTGCCCGACGCCTTCAGCGTTGTCCTTGTCCCATTCGAATTGTTCGAATCCACCTCGGGGAACGATCGAATCAATCCTCTTCCTGCCCTTCCGGTGTGTGAATGTAATCATGATCCCTTTGAAAAATTTCCTGAGCCTCGAAAGCTCAGGCCCTTCCTGTAGGTTGAGCGCCCGAGGGTGAGTCGATCCCAAGAAACCCAGGGCAACTTCGGGCATGGGACCTTCTTGGTAGCTGGAACAGGGAGTCAGATAGTGCCTGTGATCGTGTGAAGATCTTACATCGCACTACAAGATGTGTCAATGTTCACAAGGAGTGCCCTGAGCGTAGGGCGAACACTCCTGCCAGCCGATTAGCAATCAACGTGCATGTATCATCGAGCGACATACTGGTAGTACCCCTTGAAGATCTCAAGGCCGCCTCCAAGGGCCTTGCTACCAGCCTCTCGACAGAAGAAAGCCTTGACGTTATTGGGGTATTTGCTGGGCGATGGCGAATATCAACGACCCGAACTTGTGCCTGATTCCGTGGATACTCACAGGTTAGGCGCTTGGCGAACGATGAGTTGAATCAAGTTCAACGCGACAGCTGCGCGGGGGGTGAGCTGCGTGGTAGAACCATCGACGAGACGTTGAAGATCCCTGATATGCCATGCGTAAGTGGCCGGTGGGATGAGAGCTTTACTTACTCGAAGGTGATGGGTGCCGCATCGACACGTTTGAGAGTGACCTGGATGATGCCACGGGTTGGAGCCGCGCCATCTCTACGGGGACGGTCCGACATGTTCACATCAAACTGGTAGATTGCGTGATCAGTACGCTACGCATGCATGGACCGACTTACAGTAGCTGCACTGCCAAAGGAGAGCATGGTGGAAGAGTACGCGATGGCATCGCCATCATAGATGACCTTGGGCTTGAAGATATCGGGCTGGGTGTGGTTCTGGAGTCTCTCGAAGACCTCGATGCGTCGACGCGCATCCTTCTCTCTCGAGATCTTCTCGTCCGCGAAAGCTACTCGCGTGAGTGCACCGTGAGAGGCGACAGTGCGAGGACTCAGGACTCACCCACTGCAGGCGTGGGGCACACGCGGAGAAGTGATCGGAGCGATCAATAGCGCGTGATGACGGCGTATGAAAAGACTCACCATCATATTGATAATAGGGTTTCTTGGGAAGGCCGGTGATCTTGAACGAGTTTGTTGCAACCTGAAGTCGCCGTGTGCCCTGAGGAGGGCCACCGTGACGAGACATGAGAGAGACGAAGAGACCTGAACGATGAGAGCGCGGGCTGGTTTATGTACTGTTCACGAATGCTGTCAAGATCGATAAGAAGGAAGCGTATCGTCTCGTGTCACTCGTTCGTCCCACCCTCTGGTATCATGCATGGTAAAGGCTAGTATTAAAAAGGACAAGCAACAGGAGGCCGGCTTTAAATGGGAACCAACACTGTCCAACTACACTTTAGCAGTACGCGGAGAGAGAAAGTTGTATGTAAACGAAGGAATATGGCTCCTATTGTACCGCATCCGTGATGCTGACGATATCCTCGAATGAAATTGAGACGTAGAGCGAGCTTGGCTAATACACCAGAGGTGCTCCCATTCAGCAGCATCCGCCAGCCGGCTGCTGTTGTACAGATTGGCCAGGCGTGACGGTCGAGGACTTTGCCCCACCAGCGGGCGTCGAAGTGGTTCCCATTCTGAAGGAGCGATTGAGATCTCGTTATCATGCATCAAGGATCACCTACCTGTCTTTGATTTGCTTGGCCATGGTCAGGAACGCTTGCTCGACGTTCGTTGCATTCTTGGCTGAAGTTTCCAAGAAAGGGATGGTCAATTGATCGGCAAATTCCTGAAATAAAGATGAAGACGCTGGGCAAGGGCTACGACTCGTGAACCCATTACCTTTGCCACGCTGTACTCGACCACCTTCTTGCTCGTAAGGTCGGACTTGTTCCCTACCAACAACTTGTTGACACCCTCCGACGCGTATCGGTCAATTTCTTGAAGCCATTGTTTGACGTTCGTGAAAGTGTCTGGAGATCAGGTTAGCAACCATCATTGAGCAAAGAGGATATCAAATCTCACCATTGTCCGTGACATCGTAAACGACAATGATTCCATGAGCCCCTCTGTAGTAGGAGGATGTGATGGTACGGAATCTTTCTTGACCTGTTGCACGCTTGTAAGCAAGGACGGTTAGGGGATTGAAAGCGAACGTACCAGCCGTGTCCCACTGAAATGTGCATAAAAAAGAGTCAGTAACTCTGGCAAAGCATGTCGCAAAATTCCGAGTGGAATGGCCCACGGATAATGTTGCAGCGTAGGTGGAACGACCGAACAAACCGAGAGATAAAGACGGTGAAAGAACGACTCACAATCTGGAGCTTTACGGTCTTCCCCTCTAGCTCAATGGTGCGAATCTTGAAGTCTACGCCAATTGTGCTGATATAACTCTCCGTGTATGTGTCGTCTGCAAACCGAAGGAGCAAACAAGACTAGAGGTGGATGGATCTGAGCCAATGACGTGTATTGTTACAGGGCAGAACGAACCTTTCCAACACCAGAGTCGCCGATGAGGAGAAGCTTGAAGAGGTAGTCGTACTCGCTGGTATGCATTGTGAGCGTTGAGGATGAAACGAAAACGCTCGAAACGATGAGGTCGGTAGTTGGTTGTCCAAAGACAAGGAGCTGTGTACTGCGTGACGCGTGGCTCAGGCGTGACTTTACCGACAAATTGAAACATCGTCACTGCCACACCCCTCTGAGGGACCTCAAAACGGGTCGTTACCGTTGTGTGAGCGTCGTTTTAGTTCTGGATCGTTGAATACACGAAAATGTAGATTTTTGGTGGAACGATGCGTCGTCGCTACCCGTCTCTGTTTTATTCCAACGAGGAACGACTGATGCCAGGCACGTGATCACTATACGACAGCACGTTCAGCACATTTCTCTCTTTCTCTTCTTCATCGAGGCGTTCGAGTATTCGCAAGAAATGGAACCGTCATACCAAGCTGGCGTTCGCCGACCGGACGTGAAGAAGAAACTTGTCGTAGTGGGCGATGGTGCGGGATAGTTTGTTCGTCCTTCGCGACATCATTCAATGATATCATACTAAGGCGGGTGCGGAAAGACGTGTCTCCTCATCGTATACGCGGAGAACAGATTTCCAGAGGTGCGCATACATTCACACTCGCTCTCGCTTCTGACGCTCAAGAAACTAACCGCCGGACAGTCTTACATACCGACGGTATTCGAGAATTATGTGACACAAATCCAGTTCGAGGGAAAGCTAGTGGAACTGGCCCTTTGGGACACGGCAGGACAAGAAGAATACGATCGATTACGACCGCTGAGTTACCCAGAGAGCGACGTAATTCTCATCGTCTTTTCAATCGACTTTCCGGTCAGCCTTGGAAACGTTCAAGACAAGGTTTGCGTTTCAGCTACGCTCGTTTACGGTCTCTGAACTACGGTTTCAAGTGGTATCCGGAGGTAGCACATTTCTGCGAAGGAACGCCCCTCATATTGGTTGGTACCAAAACCGACCTACGACGCGACGACCAAACACGGCGCATGCTTAGCGCACAAGGGCAGGTACCCGTGTCGACTGAGCAAGGGGCCAATGTGGCAAAGGAGATTGGGGCCAAGTACGTCGAATGCTCTGCAAAGACGGGCACTGGTGTCCAGGATGTCTTCAACCTCGCTCTCAAGGAAAGCATGAGGGGCCGTTGGGGCAAGATCGTGAAACAAGGGCGTTGTGTGGTCGTCTAGCTTGATGGCATGTGTTCGGACTGGACTGCCGCACTGCTTTGCTTAGAGTATTTGTACGTACAGATCTTTCTCGCTATTGCATCCAACATGGTGTCACGTTCACAGAAACCAAATCCATGAATTATTCTATTGTTCTTTAAAGTGACGGGACTGAAGTGCGGTGGCAGCCTTCCAGGTGCAACAGACTAGCCACAGAAATGCTGCAAGGACAAGAGCTATAGTTCCCATCTCGACGGCAAACAAGTCATGTTTGGAGGCGACAGGGATTTGAAGTAATGCGTGATACGATGAGACGCTTGGTATCGAGTAATATGCCAAGGGAGCGAGCATGGTCGAGTTTGCTACCGGCGACTCGGGGGAAAAGGATACGGATACGCCCGCTACGATAACTTCAGAACGTAAGAGTCAATATTCTTGACATACGCACCGGATTGAGGACAGGCCCAAAAGCACGCGGGAGAAGATATCGAGATGAGCTGTGACGGAGCCCGAGCCTTACTTGGCTCGCCATACCGCGCATGGACAGGAACGTCTACGGTGATTTGTTTCTGGTGGGCATCGGTAATAGTAGCATTTACAAGCAAGAGGGAATGTGCAGTTTGGCTGAGAGCGAACACGGGGAGCTCCAGGTTTGATTCGCCCCAGAACTCAAAGGAAAGACGGCGGTCCACGAGTTCGTATGTGTCGATGAGGATACTTTGGGGAAATCTATATTGCGCAAAGAAAGAGCAGTTTGAACTAGGAGGGTCTAATGCAATCACTGTAGACAGCGTCGAGTGAAATCCATGGTGAGGTTGAAGGGAATGCGAGAGTATTGTCGAGGACATCAGGATGTTGTGATTTACTCCGCCACAGGTTGAGCTCGCTTCGACCATGGGCTCGCCACAAGATCACGATCCCGCCCAATTTCTTCGCGCTTCCTCCCAGAATCCCCTGCAGCCGCTCGGAGTCTTGGACGATATGCAGGAAGGAGTTAGCCTCATCGACGATGCCCTCCTTACGGATCGCGCGCACCCTCCAGTCATCTTCGGGGCTGGTGGCCCCATGTACGTACAAACCCTCGCCAAAAATGAGATCATTCGTCTCATGTAACGCACAGGCTGAAGCAGTTTGATGAATCTGCTGCGTCCAGTCGTAAGGGCTCTCAGGCACCAACCCCTCCACGTTCCGTGGTCGGCATCGGAAACAAAGGTACGTGATCACGGAACATCCCTCACGTTCTATCTGTCGACAACCAGCGTAAGTCGCGAAGCCAGATTATTCTGAAGCCAAGATCGTGTTGGCCATGGTACGCTACTCTCTCTCGGTTCACTCCGAGCGCTTACGACGTTCTCCAGGTTGGACTACCAGCGCGAGGAAAATCATACCTCAGTAATAAGCTCACGCGATATCTCAAGGTTGACATTCCTAATCCATGTTTGTCATGTTTGCTGAGTCGCTTCTTAGTGGCTAGAGTATGATGTTCAGGTAGACGAATTTCCTAATCGCCAGACAGACCTGCACTACAACTCTCCAGGTTTTCAACGTCGGACAACTGCGCCGTTCCCGTGCGAAGCAGAAGGCATTACAGTTCGTACTAGTGATCATTCAATATCCACGCGCTCACGTCATCCACTAGGAGCGGGATCAAGGAGGATCATACAGCAAGATATTTCAGCCACGACAACGTCGAAGCAACCAGGATCAGAGACAAGCTGGCCGAAGATAGCTTGGAGATGCTCATACAGTGGCTGTGGAAGGGTGGCAACGTAGGTATACATGGTCAGTTCACTTCCGGTCTTGTGGAGCCCGGTCGCTGAGCAGCGCACAGATGCTACCAATAGCACACGAAGTCGGCGGCAAGTATCATGTCGTCACCACCCTTCGTCGAGCTTGATGGCCTTGCAGAGCTAAAATCGAAGCCCGAGTTGCCAAGGAGAAGGGGATCCAAGTCATATTCATCGAATCCGTCTGCAATGACCCAGCTGTGATAGCAGCCAATGTTGCCCTCAAAGTTTCTTCAGGCGATCCGGATTACAAGGATCTCCCGAGGGAGGTTGCGCAGCGCGACTTTATCAAACGTATCAAGCAGTATGAGGCCGTTTACGAGACCATCACGGAACCTCACCTCTCGTACCTTCGAATAACTGACGTTGGAAACGAGGTCACCCTCTCGCGCATCAATGGATATTTGCAAAGTCGCATCGGATTCTATCTCATGAATCTTCACGTCAAACCCCGGAGCATCTTCTTTTCCAGGGTAGGGCCTCCTTTTAGTTTCAAGGTAGTGAGCTAAGAACTGGAAGTAGCATGGGGAAAGTCAGTTTAATCTCGAGGGAAAAATCGGTGGGGATTCTCCACTATCCGAACGTGGTCTTGAATACGCCAGGGCACTCCCGGAACTTGTCCGTAAACACATCGGCAACGCGGCATTAACTGTAAGCCCATGCCTTCCATCAGCACATATCCGTAAACGTTTTCGTAGGTTTGGACCTCCACTCTTCAACGTACGATCCAGACGGCACAGTATCTGCCTTATCCTAATTTGACATGGAAATCCTTGGATGAGTTGGATGCCGGAGTCTGTGATGGAATGACATACGCAGAGATTGAAGTCAGCGAGACTCTTTTTTTGGCGGAGTGATACCCTAATTGTTGGTTAGCAAGCATACCCGGAGGACTTTGCGAATCGCGACGAAGACAAGTTTAATTACCGTTATAGAGGAGGGGAGTCATACCGTGACGTGGTTGTGCGATTAGAGCCAGTTATCATGGAGCTCGAACGACAAGAGAATATTCTCATCTTTGGCCACCAGGCGATCTTGCGGTGCTTGTAAGCCATTCTTTAACTGTTAATTTTTATCCTCGAATTGGTTATGGTCTAGATACGCGTATTTCCATGACTTGCCACAGGCAGATCTCCCTTACATCAAGATTCCGTTGCATACCGTTATCAAGCTGACCCCGAAAGCGTATGGTTGTGATGAAGAGAGGTATGAACCCGTACCCATCTCCCGGTTATCTGCTTTGATTGACGGTGATCTCCCAGGTACACCTTGCCCATAGGCGCAGTGGATACCCATCGACCCAAGCCTAGTGGTCCTCACTTAGAAGTGCCGCGACCATCTTCTGCACGAGAATATTACGGAAAGTATACATAGCACTTGATCCAGCGTACACGTCCTTGTATGTTTATCCAACCTTGGTTGGGTTGGGCCCTTGTCCTTATGGATCATCCACCCGGTCAAATGAATGTAGAGTTGATTTATGATTCGTCGAAGCATCACCAGAGTCGTGTGTCCGAGTAAACGAAGAGTCTACGCTCTCGCCTCAATTCCGAGTACGGCGACACGACATCCCTTGGATAAAACATCCAGTCTATGACCACAATCTTCTGGCCGCATGACGTCCTTTACGACGGTTACTGCTATGGCTGGATCAAACATGGCATCGTATGCGTGGCTGGCGTCTTCAACACGGGCACGGTGAGTCAAGTCCCGTCAGGATTACTGCTCGCACGACTCAATGCCCACCAGCGAGCCGACGCCGACGCAACTCTGGTGAACGTCATCGAGTCAAACGACCTCCGAGGAATTCTTACCTCGTGTGGGACACCTGCTGTCCTTGGACATGCCACTTTCTCGTCCTCCCGATTCACTAGCCCAAACCTAAAGGATCACGATGCTTCATTGTGCTTTTTTCATGCCACGCCCCGCGTTTCGCATGCACTGACAACACTTGCAGAATAAACCCACTTCGTTTCATATGGTACCACCGTCATACTAAAAACTCGTTGAGATTCTATGCCGCAGAAGTCGACACGTCGAGTTTCCCACCCGTTCCCGACGAAACAAGGGTACCGATGGAGTTATCGCTTGTCCATGACTTTACGCGAACGAGGAACGCCAAAGTCGGTGTTCCCGAATACCAGCTCGTAGTTAATCTGGTAAGCAGCGTTTAGTAAGCCTCTCGTTCGCCCTCACGAACCCCAACACAAAAGTGGAACGCAGCAAAGTCGCTCGAAGAGGCCGTGGAAAATAGTCGAGCTCGATCCCCGAAGCGTATCTCAAGTCGAAGTGTAAATCAAAGTCTCGAGCGACCCCAACGCCATACAGCATCTGGCGTTTCGGAGGGAGGTAGCTTTTGGTCAAAGTTGAAGGAATTCAGTTTTGCAGGTACGGGTCCTTGTCAACCAGAGAATAAAGTACTTAAGCACCTCCAGTGCGACAAACGGAAGGACGAGCGATGATGCTATATCGAATAACCCAACGACGGCACCTTCAACCCAGTGAGCAAGTCGCGCTCTCGAGTTCTGCGTACAACAGGTATTGCATTCACGTCTCATCAGTTTCACTCTGCTGACTCGATCAAGCCATTATAGCAGCATCTGGGTGATCCTGAACGATCTAATCATCGGTTTAGCCTTTCGCCAGTTCCTCTGTCAGAATCGCGATGCTCTTAATGCCATAGTGGCTGACGGTCTTGAGGTACGAGTACCACAATCACATTTGCCCCCGGTTGTTTATAATCTACTGAAGAGCACTCTCGCTGTTCGCATCCAACGGGTATTATTGTGGCTTGATAGCTGGCCCGCTGGCTTGAAACTCAATACGGAGCTGAGCAGGTTCTATACTCATGGGTTCATACGTCTGATAACGCGATGGACAAGTAGGCATTTCTCTTAATTTTCATCATGGTTGGCTTACACCCCCTATACAGAACTTCTTCACCGTAGCCTATCACTGTTACCCGCTGTCAGTTTCATGATAGAGACCGCTAGCCTTCTTGGCATGACGATGACTCTATCATTGTCCCTTGATTTAATCAGTGTTCTCACCGCTCACCTACATGCTTGTTACTTTATCTCCTCAACAATCTATCGACGGATATTCTTGCTGATCGGTTCATTGTGGAACCTCTTTAGAGGTGCGACTCTCGTTCTGGGCGTGGTCCTGCAGGACCTTATTCGATTGTAACCCTGAGTTGATAGGCAAACGATATAACGTCCTCCGGAATCGTACGGATCCTTGGGATTACGACATCGACCAACTACTGCTCGGAACAATTCTGTTCACACTTGCCGCTCACCTCTTCCCGACGATCCTAGTTTATTATACCCTGTTCGCATTGGTAAGATCTCTCCACGTTGGTATCACGGCGCGTTTCTTAGAGCCTGGATCAGATACGACTTGGGATAATTGTCCTGTATGCTAGCTGCGAGACCTTGCTGGCTTTCATGAACCATTTTCCGTTGTTCGCCCTCATGTTGAGGGGCAAAGACCCTCAGAGACTGCCTGGTAGGTCAACAGGTGGTTCCTTTTCTTGTACCGGTATCTAACATTAGGGATCCAGGTGACACATACCTGCGGGTAAATCACACTATGCGTGGTTGCACAGTCACGGTCGAGGTACGGGTTCTTCCGTTGTCAACGCGCCATCTTGTTGATGTTCGCAGAGTCATCCACTCCCATATTCAATTATCTTTGCGCAGTATGGTACGTTTATCGAACCTCTATCGAACATAGAATCGACGTACTCGGCAGCAGGTCTTTGGGGGCGACTAGCGCGACATTACCATCCGTTTCGCCTTGGCAAGAGGCTACTGCAAGGGCAAATGCTCGACACATTCCCCCAAGCATCTGCAGAATCACTATTGGATCATTGACATTGTTGGTCAAGGCATCTTCTGCGCGCGTTCTACGTATCTACCATTGTAATTCCTTGTTGCGATCTCAGCGAAGATGCTCCTCTACATTCATTAGGACACTTACTTTGCTTCTGCTTCCACTTCGACGAGCTTGCGCTTATGCATTTCTGCCGCGCGCCGATTGATATCCAAAACTTCCTGTGTATCCGGGAACCCGATATCCCAATAACCGGGTGGGGTCTTTGGTCTGTGCCAGTGGTGGCGGTGTCGTGAGATCAGTTGTTTATGCACCTCCGCCTCGTTTGTGTTCTCCTTGTCGTCGTCCGAGGAGTGGACGTGATGCGGTGTCTTGCGCTTTGTCGGCGTCCGCCAGAGTGGCTGTCGCGAAGCCGGTAATGGCCCAACAGCCTCATAGTACTGGTACGCGAGGAATTCGGTCGACAGAGCATTCTCGCCAGCGCTCCGCCACTTACCTCACGGCAGCATTCGCAATCGCTTCCAATCATGCGCTTTCGTTCTTCCCGATTGCGAACGACAGCGTCGTACTGAAAATCCACGCCATTGTTTCTGTCCTTCCGGATAGAAAACCTGGAGTTGATCGTATCCATTCCCGTCCTAGAGGTATGGACGATGTCATGATGCATTGACAGACCACCTATTGAGGACTTACGGTGCTTGTGCATATCTTCCCCTGCCCTTGCGGGGCTCGGTTAATAGAACCGACTGAGAGAGTTCTACTTTACACGGCATCTCTGCAAACGGGTTCTCGGTCCAACGCCACACACGAAAGAGTCGACTCACCAATGTCACCAAGATGATGGTCCGAGGATCTATCATTACGACTGGTAGGTTGCGGAGGAAGCGGATCTTTATCGCTGCTAGGAAACGACGACGAACGAATCTTGTGTGACGATTCGCCGTGATACGATTTCCTGCGTTGGTACCTGAACGCTGCCACCGGGGAGGAAGGACGTTCGACTTTCACGTCGTGAATGAAATCTTGTTTATGGTCCTTTGCTTCACGGTCTTCTTTCCCTGCATTCTCCGGATTGGGCCCAAACTCATCGAACTGCTTTCGCTTGCCAAGTGTTGATGCCCGGGTGTACGCAGCCAACTCGCCGCCTTTGAGAAATGATTTGACGTGCTTGTCCGTCTCAGCGTCTTTAAACAGCCACCGCTTGAAGTCCCGCCATTTCTTGTAGTCGGCCTTGTAACGTTCCGCGGCTCTGTTTTTGGTTTCTAGGAGCGTGTCATATCGAGCGCGGAGCGTTTCGAGTTCTGCCTGAAGGTCCACGATTTGAGCTTGCAGACTCGCTACGACCGTGGACGGTTCCATCAAGTTTTCGTATGCGCGTTGAACAAGTGCGCGTCGTGAGACGGACGAGTGTCACGTGATCGCGTTATAAACTCTATCAATTTTCAGATGGTATCCATGAGCCAATCGGATTCACTTTTGTGCCCGACGCCGGTAATGGTTAACGACACACTGCGGTTTGGAACCGAAACCATCCTCACCTTCCGTCCGCGTCCGTCCCTCTACACTCTGAGCGAAACAATATGAACAAGGTCATCGTCTCTTCTGTTCCTATGCCAGATAAAATCGACTACACCATCCAGGCCGTGCCTGTTCCCGGAACTAAACGGCCCGGTCAGACTGGTGGGCTTGCTTCTCTATTGCTTCTCCGAACCATTCTTTGCTGATAAGTTCCCCTACAGCACAATACCGAAATGGTAACTATTACTTGTATGAGATACCATGTCGATTAACGGATAACGTCGTAGCCTTCTTCGGTTTGTTCGATACCAACACGCCTGGGCTTTTCAAGACCCTGCCCGAGATTTTTGACAACGGTTATTACCAGAATCCAGATGCCAGGCTTCTTGGTCATAGACCCGCCATTTCTACGCAGCCACTCAAGTTTGGGCCATACATATGGCAGACCTACAGACAAGTGGATGTTCGGAGGCGCAAAATCGGTAGCGCGTTGCATCAACTCTTCAAGTCCGGAGTTCTCAAGGCCGAGGATCTTCAGACGGTCGGTATTTGGTCACAGAATCGACCGGGTAAGTGATCAACCAGTGCTGGGATGGTCTGTTCACAAAAAGTAGAGTGGCAAATTGTTGAACTTGCTCTGCATGCCTACGGGAAAGTTGGTGTTAGTCTGTACGATACCCTGGGTGTGGATTCAGCTGGTAAGGACAAGAATAATCATTTGACGAACGTATTTCATAAGCTTAACCTTCGCAGAATTCATGTACGACAACCAAAAAGCTAATAGTCGCTGAGCTGACCACCGCCCTAGTATCAACCAATCTTCACTCTCCATCATATTTACGACCCCAGACCATATATCGACACTACTCAAGATGTCTTCAAAAATACCTGTTTTGAAGATGATCGTCTCGCTTGATGTTCTGGATAAGCAAGTACGCCACGCGCTCCACTCATGGGGCGAAACTGTTGGCGTGCAAATAAAGGACTTAACCGAAAGTACGCCTCGTCCACTTCCTTGATCGTTTGATCACAATGTTCGACTCGTAGTTGAGAGCTTTGGTGAGGCACATCTCATCGACCCTCTGCCCGCGTCGATGGACCAGATTGCATCATTGTGTTACACTTCTGTATGTCTTTTCTTATTTCCCCGTTGGTCATATCCTGATTTCTGGTTTAACTAGGGAACTACCAATCGTCCCAAAGGTAACTATTTCCGTTGGGATTCTTTTCTTTTTCTTGTTAATATTCCGGCAGGAGCTATTCTCACTCATGGAAACCTCGTAACTGCGGCCTACTCGAACATGTTTGGGATTGATTACCCTCCCAACTTATGCCTTTTGTCGTATCTCCCCTTGGCCCACATATACGAGGTTACCATCGTGCTTTTATACCGTATCCTCCGTCTCATGAATCCTTTCAGCGAGTGGTGGAATTGACGGTCATCGCCATTGGCGGTTGCGTCGGATATTTCACTGGCGATCCCCTGAGACTCCTTGAGGATGCACAATTCCTAAAACCACATTTCTTCCCGGCTGTCCCGCGTGTTCTTAACCGGGTATATCAATCAGCCATGGCTGCTGGTAATGCACCGGGTCTGAAGGGAGCGTTATTCAGACTAGCTGTCCAAACCAAAGTTGACCAGTTGCACAAAACTGGTATCAATAAGCATCCGCTGTGGGACTTTTTGGTGTTTAGCAAGGTATGTGGCATCTCGGCATAAAGATGTTCTGCAGATGCAATCCTTTATGAAGATCCGAGCCATACTCGGTGGAAATGTAGTGCTAGTCACCACAGGGTCAGCTCCTATCAGCGCAGAGGTGATCGACTTTATGAAGATCGCTCTCTATTGCGACGTCACCGAAGGTACGCACTTTTTTTCCCCTCTGGATATTTCTGATTCATTTCGTTTTCAGGGTGAGTTTGAGAGCTTTTGGTTGCCGATGTCTCAAGGATCGCATTCTCAGATATGGTATGACGGAGAACTGCGGCTCTTGTGCGCATACAATCAACGATGACCCAACATGCGGTGGTACTATTGGGCCCCCTCAACCTGTCAACGAATTGAAGCTCGTTGACGTGCCGGAAATGAACTATACATCCGAAGACAAGCCTCACCCCCGTGGAGAGCTCTGTGTTCGTGGCTTGAACTGCTTCATTGGATATTACAAAGGTACGCACCTCAAGCTTTGTGCAACCATGCTCATTTGCCACAAGATGAGAAGAACACACGAGACACCTTGAAGGACGGGTGGATACACACAGGCGATGTCGCAGAAGTGGACAACCAAGGCCGTTTCAAGATCATTGACAGGGTCAAGGTGCGTACCCTCCGCACGCCCTGTGCTGTGGTCTCAGCCCACGTGTTTCGCCATAGAACATCATGAAGCTCGCCCAAGGCGAGTACGTCGCGCTCGAGAAAGTCGAGAACACGTACAGTGCCTGTCCAATCGTACAACAAATCTATGTGCATGGCGACGCCTTGCAGTCTTACCTCCTCGCTGTCGTGATTCCCGATCCCGTCGTCCTTGCACCCTTGGTATCTGCGATATTTGGAAGGAAGGTCGCCCCTAATGATTCCAGAGCACTTAGAGAGGCAGTGAAGGATCCTAGGGTGGTCCAGGAGGTCCTTGAGCTACTCTCCAAGGAAGCGAGGAAGAAACGGCTTGCTGGGTAAGATTGCGCGCGTTCTTGATCCGGCAATCGATTCATTGTTTTCGCCCTTTGCCTACACCCAGGTTCGAGTTCGTGAAACGTGTCCATCTAAGCATGGATCCTTTCAGCGTCGAGGACAACACGCTGACACCAACGTTCAAATTGCGTCGCAGGGACGCATATGCCAAATACAAGGCGGAGCTCGACGCACTCTATGCACTGAGCGACGTGAATGGTGAAACAAGCAAACTATAGTCTGTGATCACTGGAACGAGTGGTGAACCCACTACATGTTATTCGTCTATGCCACCACAATTGTATCCTAGCAATTCCGCTTGAAGGTGACTAAATATGAAGACAAAGGGTATGACACATTTTTTGATCGACAGATACGACAGCCTGCCACACGTGATAACGAATATACAGCTGGCAAGGAAACATGATGATGGAAAGCAGAGTACAGGTATTTGGTGTCTGCCAGACGCCATGAAAGGGAAGCGTAATCATGGAACGGTTTTCTTGCTATGAAGCGAGATTCTGCGGGAGATAGTCGTACTGAGGTACGCGAGGGAAGCCATTATGACGACCCATAGATACCCTCCGAGGAGGTCGTTATCTATGGACAAGGCAAATAAGGAACTGTGCGCGGAAGCGTGAGCACATGCCAGCCATTTGACCAACTACGGGGCCTCACCTGACCAGGAACGGGGCAAATGATCGCGCTGAACACATGGCGAACTGAACAACCCCGTTTGATTGGCCTAAAGAAGCTGGCGAAGGGGCATTCTCCTTGATCAGAATGATGCTAAGCCTAATGTCATATCATCAGCCCACTATCTCCGAGAAGCACCCAAGAACCAACGGACGAGTATGCGAGAACAGCGACTCTTGAAAGTGCGAGAACGATCGCGATGCCGATCCAGAGGGTGGCGGTCGTATAAGGGTCCATTCGACCAGTTTCACGATCGATACCGTTCAGCGCGATGAGGTTCAAGATCGGCATTGCGATATAGGTAAACGGCCACAATCCCATACAGAAGTTGTACATCTTGCCGCAATCAAACGTGCGCAATAAATATGACATGATCAAAAGTTGAAGGGCGGCGGATATGGTTCCAGAAGCCGCCAGGGAATAACCAATCTGTGATGCCTAGCGAAAAGAAGTCTGGCTACCCGTAAAGCGAAGCAGAATTGACTTACAGAAAAAGCCAGGCCGCCACTGTGAACGGGAGAATAACAGAACAAAACGAACACAACATCGAACGCCGTCGCAAGGAATGCGAGAGCAAAGCCAGACATCGCCAATGCCCATATGATTGGCACTGATAACAGTTGCCTCAAAGTCATGGACTTGTCAGGGCACGAAGACTTCGCATTCCGCACATCGTCCGATACAGAAGAGTACTTCTCACCGTTCCGCTTACGTTTGCTGGGAAGGGTCTGCGTGATGAAATGTCAACACGGCCAAGGATGACGAATGCGTGTGAGGTGATATTACCTCCTCCAGGAAAGCAAAGCCGAGGACGACACCGGCGATGGCAATAATACCTGCGATAAGACATGGGAGAAAATAGGGGTATTCCCTCCAGAAGTCGGAACCAAAAAGTTGAGGGTACTTGTCAGCGGGATGAGAGAACGATCCGCCGATCAACGGACTAGGATTAGACATGCGGAGATGAGAGGGATCATTTTAATCTGAGGTCAGTGTACTAACCCAACGATGGAACCCACAGGCCAGATAATACCGTAGATGGGAAAGACAACAGCTTGATTACTGGAATCGATAATTTCTCCGAGCACTGAGTGGATGACAGCAATGTTTCCAGAAGCCAAGCCCCCTGTCGACATGTTGGTGAGGAGTGCGAAGATGAGGAAAAGGGACTGACCGATGCACCGAGTGACGAGAACCGTCACGAGAGATTTTGATAATCCAAACATTAACGTAGTGACCGCGATGCCCAGGATACCCATGAGAACGACGGGCCGACGTCCGATGACGTCTAAGGGGAAGATGAGCGCACGAAGAGCGGACGGGGATGAAGGAGACAGACCAGAAAGGCGGGCCCATGGATATATGGAGGTAAGTTGGGCGACTGCGAAGGCACTTTCCTGGGGGGGACGGGGGTGAGGGTATATGGCACAGAGAGATGGGAATGCAACGTACGACAAGCCCGCTGTAAAAGCCAATGCGAGAAGGGTCGTCGGTGAGGTGGAGATCGCTCATGAATTCATTCACGTAAGGAAAGAGCTGGGTGAACGCGATTGGTTCGACGAGCCTGACGGTACAGAGGGCTGCGAGCTGGCCCTTGGGGATGGGTGTGGGCGCGTTTTGTGTCTGTGCCTCGACGTTTTGATCGTGTAGGAGAGGACATGTCTCGTCGATGGGGCGATCGACCGTGAGGGTGGACATGGAGAAGAATGACGAGGTGAAGAAAAGGTGTGTGAGCAGGTCGCGCCTTTTATCGTCATGAACGAGTTACGTTTTGGAGGCATCGGAGGACAACCAAGTATATAGGGGTATTTCTATAAATGTATAATGTATGACATATCCAAAAATGGACATGTCATAACAAATAATACCAAACACCTCAACGTCGCCTTGCATGTCGTCGAGCGTGTCTCGCCCAGTTCCAACCTCAGCGCACCTGGCAGCGAGCACGCCTTTCTTTACCATCACGTCAAGTACTACATAACTACCGATTTGACTATTCTCAACATGAACTTTAATGTCAACGATAATCCCCTCCTCGTCGCACCCAGACCTGTCCGCCTGACCGCTGCCTATCCCCACTTTACCCGCCCTCTCAGGATCGCACCGCCCCCTCCTGAAAAGTCATCCGACGAGGCCGAGAACGTGGATGACTCAAAGCATGTCTCTCGCATCCAATCCGTGCAGCCCCCAGATAAGGACTCCACCTCCTCACCCCGCGCTTCCCCTCGGTACGTCTTCCCACCTCCCTTGTACACGTTTATACCAATCCTCTTACAGATCCAGCCTTCCGTCGGAGGCGCTCGAAGAGTTTCTCTCCATCCTCCGTCCCGCCATGCCTTCTTCCCCCGTCCTTCGTCCGCGCAGGAATGGTGCTCTCACCCTTCCTGCCTTTGGCGTTGCTTACAAGTCAAAGTCAAAGATAGAGTCTTCCTTCACAAAGTCTGATCAGTCCAATCTGAGCCTTCCTGAGGAAACCGATGCTCTCAGGCAAACCCCTACCTGCTCCCCAGAGCCTATCTCTGACCACCTCGCTGGCAACTGGGATATATTTGGCCCAGAGATCACCTCCAGATGGCATGCTCAAGTCCTTGGTATGTCTTCTCCAATTCATGTTTCCCGCCCTCACCATCGTCTATTCCCCAGCCTCTCCCATCTCTCGCATGCAGACCCGCAACCCCTTCCCTCGTCATGCCGCCCATGATACCACTCTTTCCCCCATCCGCTCTTCCCCATCAATGGGCTCTACACCCATCTCTCCTGCGATCGTCCCCCTCCCTGCCCCGTCCCCTGATGAAGCCCTGGAGGTCTTCTGAGCGTCACTTCCTTTTCGCTAGCTACCTGATGCTTTCGCTCCCGCTAGTATGCCTTATGTCCGCTGGTCCACAACGCCATTTACGTACCTTGTCGACTTCCGCGGCCGCCGTACACCCTCGATTCATTTGCTATACTATAACCTTATCCGTTCTTTCTTCCTTTTCTCCCATACCGCTTGATCCCCTTGTTTCCCGCATCGGTCGCTCTCCCCGTTTATGATGTGACCTTCAATTCAGGTTCTTTTTCCCTCGGAAAATGTCTTTGGTGCAAAATCAACATTCTGTACTACATCGATTTCTTGTTCGTATACTGATCCTGTACTAGCGCTCGATAGTAATCACTTTGTTCAATATACATTAGGTGCCCTCTCTCTGTTACCTTTCCATTATCAGAATCAAAGTGTAAGTGTTATCCAACATGCGCCAGGGTCATCTCCGTTGTCCCCATGGGGTTAGCGGCAGCTTTTACAGATGCAGAGGGTTCTTGGCTTGTCCGCCCACGCCCTCCGTGAGGTAAACGGCTACGCCATTACCATCGATGTAAAAGCAGTCCTCCAAGCGAATACCGACCTAACGCAAAGTGGAATGGTTCGCATCAAACGATATACAATGTTCGCACCGTCTGCGCACCTTTCCTTTGATGTAAATCCCTGGCTCGTTTGAGAACGCGTGTCCAATCTGGATGACAGCATCAGATCCCCCCCTGAGGTACGGTGTTTCATGACCCTCTAGACCGATCCCTGCAATCAGGTCAGCCAAGGGCCCAGGCGTTCACATCAGGAACGATGAATACCATGTCCCAGTCGGTGGGTAAAGTAAGGGCCAAACCCACGCCTGGTTAGTTCTCCCCGCGCGGCGTTGTCCACCTCTGCCGTGATGATACCTGGTCGCGCAATACGCAACGCGGCCGTTTGAGCGGCATGTACGTCCCACCACATTCTCAAACGGTCTTCAGGTATCTCACTCTCTTCGAGTCGAAATGTCTGGAGGGCGATCAACCAGCCGCATACGACGAAGACGGATCACCTCACCCTCGTAACATCGCTGTGGTATCCAAGCAGTACGCCTCCAGTGTCAATCAAAATCAAATCTGAGATACCTAGCACACGGTCGGTTCCCGCGCCGTGGGGGAGAGCAGCGTTCTCTGTGCCAGGGTCATGTCGAGACCGTGCGGGGAGGTACGTGACGCACCCCCGAACAGCACCAATGCCCATCTCTCGGACAATCCAGCAATCGTCAACGCTTCGTCGATCATCTGCCCTACCTGAGACTCACGCATGCCGATGCGGATCTGCGCCTGAACAGCGCGGATTGCGAGGACCGTCACCTTTCAGGGCGAAAATTACCCACAGGACGCCCCAGTCACACGAGACATACCTCGTTCGCGCATTTGAGGAGCGCGATTTCTGAAGCTGACTTGCGCTCACGGAGAGAAGTAATTTCCAGCGGGGCTGAGAGGACCCTTGATTCAGGTGCTGCCCTTTCGAACCCATCGACGATGAAATGACGGGTCATCCCGTCGACGTAGATGGGTCCTCTGTTAGATACAGGAAGTGCTTCCGTCGCGACGGCGTATGGGTTGTCATCCTCCCGCCACGCGACGTATGTGACGTTCACACCGGGAACGTCTAGCAATTTTGCGCGATCTTCCTCAAAGGAGGGTGTCAAAATCGTGATCTGGGTCAATATCTCTCCATGGTCAAGGACAGGGGAGACGATAAGCAAGAGAGGGCGTTCAGTGAGACCCCATGATGCACCCGAGATGTTGCCAAAGAATAACGCGCTGGCACCTGGTTCTGCGACATAGGCAGACCCGTTCAGCGCATAGAGAGTATGTGCAAGGCGGTGCTGCCGCTCGAGGAATTCCGAGGCAGGTATGGCTTGTGCATCTTTGCAGTGCGCCCCGAGTCCCTCCCAAGGGTCGGTAGGAGTGAGTAAGATGTGAGGTAAAGGAAAATGAAGGAAAGATGCAGACAAGAAGAGGATGATGGTGATCAAAAGCAGAGCCTGTTCGGGAAGAGAGCGTTGGTCAGTACGCCACCCGAGCACGTCCACGACGCGTGATGCAGAGCGTTAATCACGTACAGGCTTTGCAGTTCCGTGATGTTTGTTGGCAGTAGCGACAAAAGATTCTGGTCTACCCATCGAACCGAGAACGTCGAAAACGATGAACAAAGGGGGGTCACACTGCCCCCTGAACTCTTCCTCTCACGACGACCTTCATTTCCACGCGATGAATGAAGCTGACACGGAAACGTTGATCGCAATGGTGACCAGCCTGCTCACCGTTCCACTCCCCGGACAAGACGTCGTACTTGATGCTCTCGTACAATGCAACGGTGATGTCCAAGCGGCTGCCGCGTCCATCAACTCGAAACGCGCCAAAGATAGTTCCAAGCCCACCAGTACAAACAGAAAGGCATCGACTTCGGATTTGAGCAACTGGCTGGTGCCGACACATCCGACGTCTAAGCTACCTAGGCTTAAAAAGCGTGCGACGGACTCGCAACCTGATGCCGAGCCAAGCCCACTGGCAATCAAAGACACCACTCATAATCCTCACAGTTCTCCAAGAAAGCCTGCGGTGGATCTCATGGGCGTGCTGCGTCCACCACCGCCAACCACACGATCGATACCGCGGTTGCCACCCCTTACGCTCACCAACCCTGCCATGGTCGCAGAGCACACCCCATGTACCCTGCATTTACCCGTCCTTCCTCCGGAGCTCGCTTGCGAACTGTTCCATACCATGGTAGACTTATCAAAGTCATGGAAACGGAACAAGTGGTGGCTCTTTGATCGTGTCGTTGAAAGTCCCCATCGAACATCGTTCTTTGTTCGGAGAACCAACGGTGTGGATGACGACGAATTGTGGCAAGAGGCTGCGCAATATTGGTGACATCAGTTTTAAACCCTCTAGAGCATTGTTGCTGACGGGGTATGACTTGGAGGTATAATGGGCGCCCGACGGAACCACCTGAACTGTTCCCAGATGTCATGGAGAAAGCTTGCGAATACGTCGAGAGTGTCGTCAATAACGAAATGCGTAAACGTGAGAGACTTCCATTCGAGTGGTCAGGCCGTCCAGGCGTGGATGGCCAGCTTTGGCACGCAAACGTTGCAGCCTCGAATTGCTACGAGGGTGCGCGAGAGAGCGTCGGATATCATTCAGACCAGCTCACTTACCTTGGTCCATACCCCACTATCGCATCGCTGAGTCTTGGTAAGTTGCTTTCCTACGAAACTGGGTTGGAAGATAACGGGTCCCAATTGCTAGGGACCACACGGATCTTTCGCCTGCGAGAAGTCGTCCCTTCTGATGAAATCCGCAGCCGCTGCGCCAGAACGTTTAATATTCCTCTGCCCCATAATTCCGTTAGTTGCGCTGTATGTCCACTAGCCTCGCCCTTATCAGTCATATTTCCAGTTAACGATAATGCATGCTAAATGTCAAGAGTCGTTTAAGCACTCGATTCCACCACAGCCTACTCTTGATCTGTACCGCCCTCTTTACCCTCATCCGGCGAGGTCGTCCTCCCAGCCCGAGCCCTCTAATTGCCGTATCAACATCACTTTTCGCTTTTACCGTCCCGATTTTCAACCAAAGAGTACGCCCCGGTGTAAGTGCGGCGTCCCGACGATCCTTCGGCCGGATATGAAAAATCGGCATGATGGCAAAGCGGATAGATACTGGTGGGTTTGCTACGCCGGTGCACAGAATGATGGCAAGGGCTGTGATTTCTGGCATGTCATGGATGTGGAGGCTGAAGGAAGAGGCTCTGCTTTTGTTGATCCCCGTCAAGTAGGGTCAAGCGCACGGGCAAATTCGACGGCATTGACAAGTAAGTGTCTCCACCCCGGCCTTAACCGATGCCGACAACCGCGCACAGCGTAGGCAGCATTCCGAGTGGTCCCGGGACCTTGTAACGACAATTCCATTTTGGCACTTTATGAGTGTGGAGTACGCGCGGGAAACTGAACGAAGCCCACAGTCTACGCATCTGGCCGGCGCAGACAGTCGCTTCGTATCTTGCTTGCCATACATTCTTGAAATGGGTGGCATTCATATCCATATGATGAAAAGGGGCACGCTTTCTCCGGCCAGCCTATCGAGTGCAGCGATGTATATGAACCCTCACTCACACTTTGTTCCCGCGATGTGCGGACATGGCGCGATCAATCAACCTCGATATAGATTCATCATCGCCAACCTTTCGTTGCACCCGTCCCTCAGGCGATACGGAGACATTCTATCAACATGTTACAGCACTTCGCCCTACACGCTGCAAATGAGCTCCGCGGAATGGAAGCTCATAGAACTGGTGATTCTGCGGGGCCTATAAATTCATTTGGTCCTCTTGATCGGCAACGGTTGTGGTCACCCACAGGGTCTGTTCTTAGCGGGACACCCGCGAACATAGAGGCAGATTATCTCCGCATCATTGCGGATAAGACAGTGAACCAATATGGTTAGTCTCTCAGCTTTTTCCCAACCCATATGCACCGTTGCAAAATGATGAGCCAGCTTCCCAGCACCCAGCACCGTTCTGGGGTGTCAGCGTGTTCTGTGCTGTTGTTCTTGTGCATGGAAACCCTCCTGTGCCACGGGAATAGGGTTCTACGAGTGGTGTACTTTCTGACTGACCACGCTCCGGACTAAACCATTTGAGGATATTTCCCTAAGCAACCACCGCCGTACTTACTCCCGCGGCCAAACGTTGCCAGTTCTCCATTTGTCGTCCCCCTTTTTTTCACTCCCACAAGTGTCGACATCTGCGCTAAACTGATTTCAGATCCCTGTGTCAGGGCGTAGAGCACATAATTTGCTTCCGTTGGCTTTGGTCGCAGCATAACCAATCACACACTGAGGAACATGAACTCCAGACTGGCCTACCGGGTGTAATACCATCCGGCTTCTTCTTGCCAAGACCAGCTGGTGCCGGATGTGACTTGCAGGCTGGGGGCGTCGCTGGCGTGATTTGGGCTCTCTCTGATTGGCAGCCATACGTAGACAAAAAAAAATTCTCTTTATATTATATATGTACATATATTGCTGGAGCATGTGCTGCATCGTATATACCTGAAAGCGAGAAGAAGAAAGAGTGGAGCGCTTTGAGCTTGAGACATGGCTAAACCCAAAGCATGACTTCGCGCCCTCGAACCGCATAGTAATTGAGTCACGTGAGACTTCATTTCCGTCTGCCCCCGAGAATGGTAGCGCCCACTCGAACAATTCTTTACCACTCCAAAACAACACTGACTGACGAGGCAACCAACCAACCATGTCACAGCTTACATTCAAGTCTACCTCGCCATATGCTCTCGGCACGACTGTAAGGTTGTAATGTCCAATGTTGCAGATGCGCTGACTCTGCCTATAGTGGTTCAGACGATGGGTGCCCACCTTTAGTATCTGGGGTGTTGGCGCAGGAACTGCTGCGTTGTTTGTACGTGTCGGGTATCTTTGAGTTCACGCCCTGGTATGAAGGTTGCTTATCGTTACAGCTGTTATCCGTAACACCGGTTGTCAAGAATGGGTTTCTCGTCAAGGTCCCGCTGGTGAGCTCTATGTTTTCCGCCACGTTTAGAACTAGTTCAAACAAGGCGACCAGATTGGCGACTATTACGAGGACAAGACGCCTGCATCAGACAAGCCTTTCTAATTGTCGTTAGACTTCTAGATCCTCATCAATGCGCTCCGTAATACTACCCCACAATCACCGAAATGATTCGAGAAACGGCTCATTAACTGTAGTCATGGCCGTCACAGTTTACCACCCTCTGAGTACACCTTTGTGATGTTGGTGCATAGATTGATCCCGAGATAAGCTCCCAACTGTTTGGCAACTTGTAGAGTGCCGCCAATGGGAACGTCTAAGGTGTTCGTTAATACTTGATTGCCTGTTCTGGGGAAAGTGACGATATGATGCAAGTGATTTTACGCACGTATTGTCGTCATTCCAAGTTGCTTGGCTGTCTTGAGATTCCTGGTGCAGTTTAGCGGGTGCCAGTCAATGGTGGATGAGAACTTACGTTCCAATGTCATCTAGGAAAATCACTTCCTCTGGCTTGACGCTGCTATGTTTACAGGCATGATGATAAAATTGTGGGTCTGGTTTCCTAAAGCCTGACACTGAATCACCTTAGATTGGGAGGCTGACAGGACCCACCGCAAGCCTACCGCACTAGAGTCATAAAAGTCATCGAATAATTCACGTAAATGAGTTGGTATTGGCCCGTCTTCCCATCCCAGGAATTTTAGTTCAGCCTGGGGAATTTCCTGCGAGGGTGACATGGCCGCGCCGTGGAATCCCCCAAAGTTATTCGTGAGCGCGATGATACGCCATCTTCCCGCGGCTACAAAATAATCCGCTTCTGAGCGCCGGGTAAGGAACCACATCATACGAGTTACCTCGGAGATTTATGATGGCGGTCAGTATGTGGTCGTCGTAAGATGCTGCTGATCGCATCATACGCCCAAAAAGCTAGTATATCCCAGTTTGACAACGTAGCCACATCCCCCAATCCCGGACTCACATCACGGCCGTCAATTTGGACTTGTTCCGGAAGCTTGGGACATACTGAAGATAGTATAAAGTAACGGGGATTTGTTGCCGTTGAATTGGGCGTACCTGTGTGTTTCCGTTTACAATACTCCGTGTACCATATATTCCCGCTTGTGGCGTCTGACAGGTCGTGGCTGAATGCCGCATAGAAATCAAACAAGGGGAGTTCCCCCCGTTCAAACCTCTGCCAGGCACCAGACGAGCCGCGGGATGTTCTGGCTGTACCGTGAGGTTCAGTGGGGCGCGAGATGTTCGTGCTCACATGGACACATTCAAGTAGTTGGGTGGTAACCCTTTCTCTGATTCGTACTCTGCAATAGTGATGAACGGGCTCCGTAGGACAACACCGCCAATCTGCGATGAATCGGGTGTTATGGCGACGGCAAGCAATCCGGCGCGAGGCCAGTGAGAATGGCCGAGTTGCGTTGGGCAGAGGGTACTCACATCGAACATGACAGCCTTGACGTGAGGGAGATACATGGCTACGTGATGTACCGGCGACAAGGTAAGTACATATGGAACACCGCGTTCGGCTCGCTAGAATGCCCGGACGTGACAAAGCAATCAGGTTGCCGGCGGCAAGATTTTTTATTATTGGGATTCAGACTATGAATCGGACGATCAGAGGATGTGTTCCCCTTGGTCACTGGCCGAGGGTGCGATAATGTACACCCGTTGTTGTCTGGGATGGCATCGACTTGTGCAGCACATACTCGATAGTGCACGATCGTGAACTCTCCCGTAACAGTCGCGGAGCTTGAAAGTATAAACTTGCCAGACGCGTACTGACGAGTCGTTCTGTACCAGACCGCAACACGGTCTACACGTCGATCAATGGCCAATCCACGTCAACGTCGCAAGGCCAAGTCTTCCACTCACAAGGCCATCTCACACTCTAAAAAAGCCAAGAGGCTCCAGAGGAAGATGCCAGGTAAGCACCTTAAAAAACCATATTGATTCGTCACCTCTAGTGCCGTACATGTAGGTGCTAAATAGTCGAACCCTTACAGCAATCCGCGGGCCAAAAGCTTTGCAAGATGCATGGGATCCGTCTAAAACCCTCCGCCAAAAGTGAATTTGCTGCTCCAGGACGTAAGATATGCGGAGAACTCACCAGACCTCTTTCCTCAGTTACCTTGCCTTGGGCATTCGACACGACCTGAACCCAACATCATCAGGCGGGTCCGAATTCAACATTGGCCGTGTCACCACTCAAAATAGCGCAAAACTCGCGCCTCCAACCGCAATTAGTGACGCCCGATCATCTAGTTCTGATGGACCCGCAGTCACGTCCACACTCCCAAAAGGTTTCGGTCGAATAATTCGAGACTCGTCCGGTGACATTGTCCGCGTGGAACTACCGAGCAACGAGGTGGAAGATGATTCGAAACGACAAGTCGAGATCGAATCCCCAATGGTGGCGACGAATTTGGATTTGCGGGTATGGGCTCATCACCCTGAACCGTCGCAGAGAGTGGGTGATTGTGATACCATCGTTCAAGGTCAGTTCTCAACGTACTCTTGGTCGTTTCGCCTGGTTTTTTCGATGACATACGGTCGAAGCGTCACCGAGAGGTTGACATCGCGAACGCATGACGTCGTCTTCTCACTCGTAAAAATGCTTCGATAGCTCACCAATGATTCCGTAGATCTGGAGAACCTCGCTGCTTCGGCAACTGTACGTGAGCGACATACGTCTTCAGGGGAGAGATGGTATCTGGAACGTCTCGTCAACAAGTATGGTGATGACTTGCACAAAATGGCATGTGATCGTCGATTCAATCCTCAACAAAGAACAGCGAATGAACTGAAGAGGGCCATCACGAAAGCGGGGGGATTTGTGGTGCTGCGGGATGGTACGGATAGCAAGATCACCGGATAGCTCGGTGGGTCTTGGACCATTTGTTTACGGCGACACCATTTGCCGGATGTGTCCACTTTGGGGGAAAATTGCGTTACAGCGTGACCGCTAGAACGGGTGTCACACCGGGGGTTCATCTCCAATGAAACCTGTGCTCGGAAATGATGCTTCCCTCGGAAGCATTTATTGTCTTGTTAGATCTATTGGATCAGGGAAGGCAATAAAGCTTTTTCTTCTCTAAACTTCTCTTCCTATCACGTATGTTTTGCTTTCCGTATGTCGTTTTATAGTAGTAGGATGATTGAGTAGGCGAACGCTTGTTGGAGAAAGAGAGTGGCGAGTCGAATGTGTTGATCACCTGCGAGTTTGATTTTCATAATGCCATACTTGTCACGGCAAATTCCGACGTGTGGAACGTTGAAAACATAGGTACGTGTGTCATCGCGGACGTCAACTCAGGAGAGACATGGGACCCGTTCTTTCTCTCATTCACAGAAATCTGTGTGGTTGCTGGATAGGGAATAGTGGATGACTCGCGTGCTTGCGATTGGCCGGAACGATTTCTGTGAGATGGGTCCACAAGTACAATGTGCTCACCGGACCATGTAGTCGACAAATCTGTACAATCTAAGCGAAAATGACTATAGTTGAACTACAGCTAACGGCAATGTAGAATCGAGAACCAAGTATGTTATGGCATCATCGCTCTATACCTCACTTGTCATATGATACGTGAGAAGTACTCTGCTTCGTGTCATGCTTCGTGGCCCTGTAGCCTTTGTTGACGGCGGGAGGTATTCTTGCCGGACTGGGAAACATGCGCCCAACCGGATTACGGCTACTCTTTTTCCCATTGGTCAAGAAAAAAAAACCTGTGCGTCACCGCGCTGACCGTCGTAGCCGGGTACGATCCCATGGCTAAACGCTGCTGTCGATCAGGTCGTCTCTACGAGTCATCTCGTGTTTACCGACAAGAAAAATAATCCTGATCGAGTTAGATCCGGACGCAGAACGGATTCAAAGCCTGACCCCAATTGCGTGTTCGTGGTCGGCTTCGACTTACGACACCCGCTTTTCTCGTGTGTCTTTTTAGCCGTGTCCCAATCGGGAGTCCTTCTTGTTTTGGGCTGTGTAAAGCACGTCGAACATCCGGAGATCAACGTCAACGATCTACCATGTTGTCACATCCCACCACTTTAAAACAAGGCCCCGCTTGCCTTGCTTATCCGATCAAAACTCTTATATATATCACCGGTTCACCCTTCCCATTCCATCATCCCTTCCCTACATGTCACGTCGACTCTCTACTTCCGTGCCCCGTAACGCGACCGCCGCTGGTGCTCCCTATCCTCGACGAGCACTAAATCAGCCCAAATCTTCAAGGCAGCAGTTCTCAGCATGTGGCGCGTGTCGCATGAGAAGGTTGGGAAAACGTTCTCCTCCTTGCTGCGTGCTGAGGGACAATGCTATAGGGTGCGCTGCGATCTCAAAGAGTTTTATTCCAGTCCGTCAGCCAACAGCACGCAACAACCCTCGTGTTCCAACTGCAAAGAGCGGAGCATCAAATGCGTGTAGGCTACCTTCCCACATTACCCCTTGTCCCGCCTCATCATTTTCCAGGGACGAGTTCGCACAGGTCAAAGCTGTCAAGTTACTCAGACGGGGAAGACGACTCCAACAAGTCGAGTGAGTTCTCATGGCGTCTGTCGCGTCTGTTGAATCAAGGTCTGATCTTCACAGAGCCGTCTATGGAAAGGTTGCAGACGAGGCCTCGACTGCTGCGTCCGTCCCGCAAAACCCCTCATCGACCACATTTATCCCGACGTCTTCCACCATCGAGCACAGTCGTATTCCGCAAATGCAACTTACATTTCTCAAGTCCTCGTTCTTTCGAAGGTTTTGTGTTCAACGTACGCAATCTGATCGTTTAGCATGGCCCAGTCAACTAACCTCACACAGGTCCAGTCATCGAACCGGGTGAATTCGTCTCTAGATACACCGCTCACATGGAGGGTGTTGCTCCGATCAACATCGAAGGAAATATGCTTGCGATGGTACTCGTCACTTGGGCGGCTTCTTTTGGCATTGACGAGTACGGCGACGAGGACCCTGAAGACCACGCTTCAGAAAGTCTCAACGATCCACACTTTGCCTTTGACGCTGCTGAAGATGCCTCCAATCCCAAGCGACACGCAAGGATGCTCCGTACCGAAGCTATGACCAGGGAAATGCTCACCCTTGTTGACCTCCATGGACTACTGCGGCGGCCATCTTGGGACGGTGTCAGAGTCCTCTTGCTCCTTCTCCCGTTAACTTGTGGTACGTCTGTCGTTATCGCTGCTGACCGGTTGTTCATCGTACGCTCGTAATAGGCATTCAGAGTCCCATAGAACGTCTGGTGAGTGGGCGTGAACTGCTGTTTACCATGGTATATTGAGATCTTTCGCCAGACTACTTATGAATCAACCCTGTCTCAAGTTCGCTCTCTGTGCAACATCGACCTCGGTCCTCCTTCCGTCAATAGTGGTCGAGGTCCATATTGCGACGAACTCATACGTGCTCGGGTATTCTGGTACGCATACGTGCATGAAGGCATTATTACGGGACTGGATGGTGGACGCCTTCAACTGTATGACAACAATTATTTGCCTTTTTGCGCAGTTCTGAACTTGCCGTTCCAGGGATGATGACGATCTTGCTGCTTTTCAGAGTAGCCTTCCCCCTCAGTATTGTGCACCACCCACCCATAGCGCCCCTTCCCCACCGGATTCATCTCGCTCCTCGCCATCTTCCAGCTCCCCCGTTACGCCAACCTTCCCGTTTCAGTCCGCTCTGGAACCCAGTCACCTTCGAGCCGCTTTGGCCTACATGGTGACTACTCAATACTTCTCGCTAGCTTTGGCCGTGTCTCAAGCTTGCCGCAACATTCATTCCATGTTGACAGGGCCTCGTGCCCGTCGGCGCGCTGAGTCCGGTATCCCTATACCCAGGGAAGCGGTCTCGAAAATATGGGAAAGTCTCGATCGTTGTTGGGAAAGCTTTGAGACATTGCGTCGCAACCCCTCTGGCGTTGGCACTGCTGGGGGTGACATTATGCGAGGCGAAGATGTTGAACGCTCCGTCAGCGGTTGGCAGATTTTCATCTTTGGATGCCTCAACATCATCCGCGAGGCGATCCCTGAAAATAACTACCCGACCTCAGCAGACCAAGATGCTGCGGTCAGCCTACACCTTTCCGCCATACGGCAGTGTCAAAAATATCTTCCCAAGGTCATCGAGATGTTGCAACGCCACCTGAAAGTACCTTCGACGTTCTTCGCATACGACGCTGGTCTGATATGCGACGGGTGCTTCTTCGCCGGCTTGCTCCTCGCACAAAGCGACAAGATTGATGCAGAGATGGATATGATGGGATGGGACGCTGATTGGAAAGATGGTGTAACAGACTGCCTTCAGGCGCTCGGTGAGGTCCGCTGGGTGTACTCTCAGAGCTATGGGCGGGAAAAGACCTTGGAAGCCGAACTGGAAGCTCGAGCCAACCGTGATACCCACCGACGGCAGGTCCAGGAATCACCGGTGCCCTTCCCGCTTAAACAAAGCCCAGGTCACTCCCCTTGCTTGAATGATACAACACCTTTACCTTACTCAACCGCTCCGTATTCCAAACCACGAACACTCTCCCTTGTATCTGCGGGTGGGCAAGCTCGTCCCCCGCTACCGCCTCTTTTGGTCTCCTTCCCCAACGATGACTGCAGACCAGACCCCGTGTTAACAGATGACGGCAGTGGCAGTTGGGAGGCATACACCCCACCACCAACCGCGGGCTCCATCGCGGACACAGTCGCGACGCATCGTAGCCTCTCACCCCTCTCTTCGCCGCATCATTCGACCATCAGACCGATAGGCGGTATTGTCAAGCACGCAAATCCGATCTTTGGTGGTGACACTGACGTAGACCGGTTCTCATTCACTGTCCAGGGGACGTCGTTCCGTAACAACTACCTTGACCCGCGCATCGTGCTAGCGACTCCTGATGTTTTGGGGTGTGACGACGGGTTTTCCTCACTTGGTACCAACCGTCGGGCGTTCTTTTCATGAATCTGTGACATGTCCTCCCATGTCTCATCCTTTGAAAACTCACATCGTGTATGGACTTTTGCATTGTGGAATTAGATGTACCTGTATATCCCTCTGGATTGGAGATACCCCTCATGTTGACCAAGTTGTGTCCGTAAGAATCAACCACGTGCCATGTGACCACTGAAGTACTGAAGTGAGATCATGACATGATCGGTTGAACAATATCTGAGGCCAGCTTCCCTCAACTCCACAGGGTCATACACCGTCCTTGCTCCAAGCACTAGAACGAGCTAGGCCTGCAATTAATGGCTCAAACCTTGTACGAATGACAAATAAATGTGGTGAGAATGGCGTATCACGTTCAACAAGTAAACCTTGATGAAGAGATGTCATGTCACTTGCGCCGCAACATGATCTGACCAGACGACGTAATCCGTCTCAGGTATTTGAAACTAATAAGGTATGGTCAGATTGAACCTGAAGTTGATGAGCCGTTTAGTCCAAGGTGAGCCAAGTGAACAGCCGACCATATGGGTCGATAAGACCTATACGGCAAAGCGTCGATAATACGCCACCGGGTGGTATTCTGGGATCCGTCGGATGTATAATAGAGTGGTGATCGCCATAATTAAGACTCGCATCAGGCGCCCGAAATGAGGTAAGAATGAAGAAGCCAATGGTAGGAAGTCCGCATTTCCGAGTTTCTAAACTCGGCCAGTCGCTGATGCGGTAGGGGAAGACGAACCTGCGACCGGGAGATGGCTATTACTCCCAAAAAGCATCCGAGGTGACGGTATTGCGCATCCTGAACGTTCCTTTTACTCAATTGCCCTTGCATGCGGTGAATATATCCTTTCTCATGCCAGCGCCAAGTCAAGAAGATTCCCACCGCTCGGTTCTGTTTTCTGGAAAGTGAGCTCATTAGACGCCAGTCTTTTTGTTCCCCCCTCGACGAGAACGATAGCGCTGCGTCGCTTGTTCGATTTTCCATCGGGTACGTTGGGAAAGAGAAAACCCCAGGAAACTAAATGTGTCTTCGATGGCCACATTGTACCAATATGGTGGTCGCATTTTCTGCGCCCAGGCCGAGGGTTTGACTCCTGACTTCCAAGTGAAACACGAAGCATTCAATTGATCTGGGAACGCGTTACGCTATGTGTCAGGAGCGCAATTTCACTGATGCGGCACGATGTGGCCCACCGCAAGGCTGATCATGTGCTAGCGAGCCGCAGTCACATTCGCGATTTTGTCGCCGCAAGACAGCGATATGTCCCCGGGGAGGAACGCATGCAAGTCTACGCACGAGCACGGTCGTGGAAAATAACCTATCGTGAGATCTCCGGAAATACAATCAACAGCCGTGCGACTGCAGTGACTACTTTTAGGCAGTGACGATCCGCGAAGTCAGTCATGGTCCGGTTCATCGATGAGATCCATCGAAAAATAATCTAACGTGGGATGAACCCACGGAGTTGCTTTGGGGTGGGGGGAAGATGGCATCGGCACGGGTCTGCCCTACAAGTTGAATCCGAGGATGGTTGATCATGGAACGGCTCATCCTATCACGGGAATCGGCATCCCTGTGAAAATTTTATAAAATAAGAACGAGGTCGAGCAGGAAAAGAGATTCCACCTCGTCAGGCCCAAGATACCTGAAACTCTTGTGTTTTCTATGTGAAGAATCGACCTACACGCTATGGGTAGTAATTCTACTCCTCAGGTTTGGGCTTGGAAACAAACGACACCGAAAAGGAAATTTTACATAACCCTCAGAGTGTCGGGCGAGTGCATCGAACATCGCAACGACGCCGGTTCTCACTCACATCGCTTGAACATGGCTCGCAGTAAACGACGAACAACGCGTTCAAATCCCCAAAAATCTCGCGAACGGAGCCCGCAATTGGAACCGCTCTCCCCGCTGTCAGCGAGATCGTCATTAACGCCAATACCCGTGCACGACGAGCCATCGGGACCACCACCAGAGCAAGCCCCAGAAGAACCATTACAGGAAACCCCTGTGCAGCCCGTAATAACAGCGTCAGAAGAAGATACATGTCCGGCTTGTAAAGACCTTTCCGCTAATTTGCAGTCCACGGCCCCAAAGGAAAGTTGGATAAGATGCGACGCTTGTAAGAGCTGGTATCACTGGGTGTGCGCGGGAAATGGCACCGACGTTGATACAATCGACAAATGGCAAGTCCATGTCAAAACTATTACCCGGAATACCCGTGATGATGTGTATGTGTGATGCATACATCAGGTACTGCAAATCATGCGTTCTCGAGAAACCATCTCGAACGATCACGTTCAAGCCACCAGCTCGGAAATCAGCGCGCAAACGTGCACAACCCGACTATGCCAACCTCAACGCAGGTGTAGAGGCCGACCCCAGTAGATGGTTACGTGTCATCCAGGCAAGGCCAATCAAGGACGATAGTTTCAGGCGCATGAATGGGTTGGACGTCGGTCTCGAGTGGCTAGAGAACGACGAAGATGCAATGAAGGAGCCTATCGTTATTGAGAACCCAGAGGGGCTCGGAATGAAAATGCCAGACGCTAGCTTTACGGTATCGGACGTGGCGGATATCGTGGGCCATGAAACCCCTGTAGAAGTCATAGGTACGGTCATTCGTCCAACGTTTTCTGAATGCCGACGCCCTCGCAGATGTCGCAACCCAGTCAAACTGCCCGGGATGGAACCTTGCGAAATGGGCGGAGTATTACAACAAGGAACCGTCGACCAGAGACAAGGTGCGGAACGTGATCTCACTTGAAATCTCGGGAACATCACTCGCGGACCAAGTATTACCGCCGCGGCTAGTCCGCGAATTGGATTGGGTGGAACAATTCTGGCCGAGTACACGGAGGGGGAAAGGGCACCCGTACCCCAAAGTCCAGCTGTACTGCTTGATGGGTGTTGCATCGGCTTGGACCGTAAGTTTCAGCGTCTTGTTCCCGGGATTACAGGCGCTGATTTTCGTTCAGGACTGGCATGTCGACTTTGCTGGCTCGTCAGTGTACTATCACATCCTGAGGGGATGCAAGGTGGGCATTGCCCATTGGACCCTCCCTGCCGCCTTTCTGATCCGACAAAGGTTTTTTACTTCATTCGCCCCACTCCTGCTAATTTGGCTGCGTATGAGCGATGGTCCGGGACAGAACTCCAGTCAAGTATTTGGCTAGGCGATATGGTCGACGAGGTTGTCAAGGTCACCCTTCACCCCGGCAATACTATGATTATTCCTACCGGGTGGATACATGCTGTCGTAAGTTTAGGCGTTTTCACCATCATGGGCTATTACAATGGGTTTTTTAATTTTCAGCACACGCCCGCGGATTCGCTTGTATTTGGGGGCAACTTTTTGCACTCGTATAATGTCGGCACGCGTAAGTTTCGGAAACATTGTCTTCACATTGCATAGGATCTTATACCACCGATGACAGAACTCAAAGTGATTGACATTGAGAAAGCTACGCGAGTCCCCAAAAAGTTCCGGTTTCCGTACTTCACCAAGTATCGCGATTTCTCCTGTGATTCGTCACCATGACTAACACTTTCTTGCCTCAGACTCTGTTGGTACGTTGCCGATAAATATCTCCGTGATCTCAAGGCCAGGGAAGAATTTTCGCCTCGAATCCTGGAATCGTTGGAGGCCCTCTGCTCGTACCTTGTAACAGAAGCGCGAATCATGGAGCGTGGAAGCGAGGCAGCCAAGAGAGATGCAAAGGAACAGATTCCTACAGATAGAATCAAAGATGCGCCGGCACTCGCAAGAGAGCTCAGATGGCGCATCAGGTTGGCTGCAGGAACGACGAGCGACGACGAGGAATACGGAAGGCCCGTCAAGAAGGCGCTGATGAACGGGAGCACGATTATGAACGGGGGGATTAAGAGGAAACGGTCGCCAATGGAGATGCAGGGTACGGAAGCGGGCACCACACAAGAACGGGTGCAATTTAGAAATTTCCAGCCAAAGGCATGGGAGATAGTGGTGGATCTGCCGAATGAAGAGGAAACACGGACTGTGCAGGCTGCGTATCCGGAGGAGGTGGGATGGCAACAACGGTGGGTAAAGTGGGATGATGAACTACTTGGAGGGGAGGCAGGACAGCAAGCGTCGGTGGAGCGAAAGCGGGAGGTTACCATCAAAGTTCGGAAGTTTGATGGGAGGCTGGAACGACAGCGAATCGAACGAACGTTTGAGAAGTGGGGATGGGCCGGGATTTCTGACGAAGATGGAACGGAGAAGGAGGATGTCGAGATGAAAGTGGAGGACGACAATCCATCGCATCAAGCGGACACCGAGCCAAGGACCGAGGACCAGAAAAAGGAGGAGCAGGAGGAAGGAGAAGAAGACGAGCAGGAGCAGGAGCAGGAGGGTGGCAAGGACAGAGAAGGGGACGTGTCGGATGCGATGATTGTTGTAGACTAGATGACTTGAATATCGCCTATTGCGCCAAGTTGGTTGTGGGAAATCTACTCAACATTCCCTCGACCACTCGTACCAAATCTATCTCGTCTCATCATCTTCCAGGGAACCTTTCGTTACAGTAGAGCTTGCACGAAAAAAGTACGGTTGCACCATGTCGAGTCTCGCCTATGATGCTCCGGAGAGCGAGACTGGCAAGTCAGGTCCTTCCTTGTCTGGCGGGTTCAGCTCAGATGTCTACACCATGCAGGTTCCCATCCAAATGGTCACCCACATTGGATACCTGGCAATTCCTCCGGTGCAGCGGATGATTTCTACCTAGCACCTCGTACGTCACCTCAACTTGTGGTAGACGTGCCCTGTTAACGTTCCCGGGCTCCAGAAAACACCATCATGCGGCATACAAACCTTTCCGTCCCCTCATTGCCTTCGAGCGCACCCCCGGAGTATGATGCCTCTCCTGATCATGTCGTCCCACCGTCCATCCACCATGATCCGTCGGCCCTTGTTGATAACATGAATGCCATGCGTTTACACGACCCTCTTCCTCGCGGATCTAGTGCCATGTCATTCAGCTACGATCCCATCCCTCGTGCCGGAACATCCATGTCCATGCAGGCCACTCCACCAACAGGGTTCCCTCGCCCTCGACACGCAAACACTCTACCCCTTAATACAACCTTTCCTTTACGCCCTCATAGACAGGCAGACCCTTACTACCCAGTCGACGATAGTGGTGTCATGTATCACCACGGGCAAAACCCGCCCAACGCCACTGATGAGCTGTCCCCAGCTAGAAACAATGTTGGTTATCCCGAAGGCGGGGAACCCTGGCAGGCAGGTGCAGATGACATTGCGAGCATGTACAGTTATGATGGTACCAGTGCATATCCACCGTCGGAATCATCGGCTCACCTCTCTCGGGACCCGTCTGCGTCACCATACTATCAGCAAAGACCGCTTCAACCTGGCTGGCAAGGTTCTCAGCAGAACTTGGTACCGAATTATGGTCACCCCCATCCTGGTTCGCCACAACCCGGTGAATATGATCACCTGTATGCCGCGGCCTCCAACGTGCTTGGTATGGGTCCCCCACCCCCACAGCCACAGATGAGCTCCTACCTCCCCCCCAATCCGTATAGCCAAGCTCCTTTCCAAGCCAGCCAGTCTATGCCTTATCTCCCGCCAACTGGCGCCTACCCCACAGGTCCTCCGGTTCCATCTCCGACACCAGGCCCACCAGGTGCTCCAGCATATGGTCAGGCACCCACGCTCCCCCAAGGATTTGATGATCCCGAATTCGAGATGCGCCCCTCAGGACGTTCCCTCCATCGCTCTGGCACCACAGCTTCTGTCAATCTTTCGACTCGTAAAACCAAAGCTGTCGATCTTACGGCACCTCCTATTACCAAGGAATACATTGATCAGTACCGTCAACGTATCAAAGCAGATCCGGATCCTGAAGCTCACTTCTTGTATGCCAAATACCTCATTGAAGCTGCCAAGAAAATCGGAGCCGATGCAAAAGATCAGAGAGCTGTAAAGAGATATAGGGATCTGCTCATACAAGAGTCATTGAAGACGATGCGAAGGCTTGCAACTGAAAAAGAACCGTACGACGAAGCCCAGTTCTTCCTGGCCAACTGCCATGGGACAGGAACGCTCGGTCTGCAAGTAGATCACGAACGGGCCTATCATCTGTATCTACAAGCCGCGAAACAGAACCATCCGGCGGCGGCGTACCGCGTTGCTGTCTGTAACGAGATTGGGGCAGGCACCCGGCGAGACCCTGCTCGAGCTGCTGCTTTTTATCGCAAGGCAGCTTCGCTCGGAGATACTGCTGCGATGTACAAACTCGGAATGATTCTCCTGCTTGGTTCTCTTGGAGAGCAGAAAAACCCGCGCGAAGCCATCAATTGGCTGAAACGCGCAGCTGAGCAGGCAGACGAGGAAAATCCCCATGCATTACATGAACTCGCTATGCTGCATGAGATGCCCAATTCCCAATTCGTCGTTCATGATCCTGGATATGCCAAGCAGCTCTATACCCAAGCGGCACATTTGGGTTATACCCAGTCGCAGTTCAAACTTGGACAGTGCTATGAATATGGCACTCTCACGTGCCCCGTGGACCCTAGGAGATCCATAGCATGGTACACCAAGGCAGCGGAAAAGGGCTATTCGGAGGCGGAGCTTGCTTTGAGTGGATGGTATTTAACGGGTAGCGAGAGTGTCCTCAAACAGAGCGACTCGGAGGCATATCTGTGGGCACGTAAAGCTGCAAACAAGGGTTTGAGCAAGGCTGAGTATGCGGTCGGTTATTATGCGGAGGTTGGTATAGGTATCAAGCAGGACATCGAGTTTGCAAAACGGTGGTACATGCGAGCAGCAGGTATTTTTGCCCTCTGCTCGATTGTGTTTGACGCGGGTAACTGATTCATGCCACAGCACAAGGAAACAAGCGGGCGATGAGTCGACTGACGGAAATGAAGCGCATGGGCAACAAGCGATCTAATGTTGGACGACCCACACGCCAGCAAGCAAAGGATGAGTGTGTGATTGTCTAGAACGAACAGAGGTCGAGAGATGGTCGAATATTTTTTTTTCTTTTAGCTCGAGTTGATGATATCCTAATTCTTTCACGTTTGTTACAAGTTCATGATTCAGTGACTCGTCGGACCGATTTTGTACAAATACCTCCCTATCTACTATCGACCTCTGTTTTTGAACGCTACATCAACTATGGCTGCTGCTGCAAAGGACGACGTTCGAAGCTCATTTCACCGTACGATCGTCTCCTCGCTGACCCTTTCTCGGACAGATCTCGTTGCTGGAGCACCTGGACGTCTCTCAGATAAACTGTCTCAACGAGGAGAGACCGCACGACCTCAAATCGATCCTCGCATCCAAGAAGCTCAACACGTCGTCCGGTGTCTACCTTGAGAGCAGCGCGGACGCCCAACTGCTCCTAAACATCCACGTACTGCTCTCCCCCACTTTAGCAACTCGAACGTGTCTGATGCCATGCAGTTCAACCAAGCCGTGCGCATCCGCACGCTCGTCGTGCGGTCCTCCGTAGCACCCGAGCGCGGACCCAAGACGCTCAAGGTACTCGTAAACAAGCCCACGATCAGCTTTGGAGATGTCGAGGGCATCAGCGACACGGCGTTTGCGCACGTCGTGACGTTGCGCGAGGAGGACGTCCGGGACGGACGCCCGGTGGCGCTCAAGGTTGTGCGCTTCACGAACGTGAATAGTTTGCACGTGCGTCCCAGCGTTGCATCGTGAGCGTGGCTGGATGCAGCGTGCTGACGCATCGTAGGTGTTTGTCGAATCGAATCAGAGCGGGGACGATGATGTCCAGACGCGGATCGACGCGATCGACGTGCTTGGTGTTCCAGTAGAGTACGTGATTTTTCTTCCCCTGTCCGTGACCGACTCACGAGGCATGCAGAGCGACAAAGAACCTGAGCGGACTTGGGCAGGAAGGCAACTAGTCCCCTACACATATCCGTAGATCGCATCGACTGTACATGGCACCATCTGGCCAGCGTGTAACGGGTCTTACTTGCCGTCGATCTGTAGCCACATGCTCCATCGCTGCCTGGCCTCTTCATCTCCCTCAAAGATCCAGTTCACTTTGATCACCTCTGAGAATCCTTCGCTCGTTTGGGGTTCTTCATAGTTGTCGCGAAAGCCGATAAACGCAAGGTAAGGAAGAATGTCTCTCTGGAGCTAGTCAGCCGACGAGAGAATGACCAGCGATGAGAGCATGGATGCACGACGTTCTTACCTGTGTCCCGTTTGACGGGGGCTGGTTATATGCGCGGTATAGATTGTTGTGCCATGCAAGCTCGATCGATCCTTCAAAGAGGAAACACCGGGCACGTACCCCAACCTTCTTAGCTAGATTGACATAAAACTTTCTGGTCGCGGTATCACGGTTGGTATTATCTGACTTGGACAGTTCATACCCACGCGGAAGGGGGACCAAGCGGCGCACCTATCACGCAGCTCTTGCCTGCCTTGAGAGCCGCCTCTGCAGCACTCAAGCATTTGGGCCTCGTCCCGAGGGTATCCTGGTTGACGTGCACGTATCCGACGGGCGCAAAATGTTTGCGGTAAAAAGATGATTTTCCGAGACAGGGGTAGCCGGTCAAGAGGACGAGCTCTGGTTTAGACGACGCGGGGACGATTTCTGCTGTCGCGGGGCAAAGAAGATCTGTCGCTGAAGATGGGCAACATCGGTGGTCGCAAACGGGCTGGAGAAGCGTATCACTTACGCTTTGAAAGAGTAGATACATCGAATCCGGGAAGCTTGTAAGGAGCTATGGGGAGGCCAAGAAAGTGCTCCTGTCCACGATAAGAGATTTACTACTACATGATGGTAAACGTGGGCTGACCTCGGGCGTATGGAATGGTACACCGATATTGATCGCCCATTTTCGATCCGTCGAGGCAAAGTCGTCTGCTCGCCCTGCAGCGTCACCCACAAAAAATGTGGCTTCCTTGTCTGCGTCACATCTACTTGAGCCGTTCAAGGCACATCGAGGATGTAAGCACCACACACCAATGTCGACATGCTGTTCCTTGAAGATATGTTCGAGCTCGTACCACATACCCGGCATCGGCTTCCTGTACGCGTCCTTTGCGCTCGCAGCAAACAGGCGGAACGGCACGTCCGGTAGCTATTCCCAGTCAGGCGGGCCGATGAGGAAGAAACAAGACAACATACCGCATCCGCAATGAGCGGTATCTTTTTCTTCCAGTCCTCCAGCGCGACCGCCTTGAGCGCCTGGTTCGATATCACCACGATCGCATATCTTGCATACGCGTGCGCCGCGTTAGCTTGAACGCGGCCCGGAAACTCGAACGCGGGACTGGGGACGTACCCGTCTTGGTGGAGCTCCTTGAGCTTTGCGGGCACGGACTGCCGCCACCACTCCCACTTCAACGCATCGGTGCCCTTGGCGCGCTTTTTGTGATTTGATTTAATGATCGTTCCATCGAGGTCGAACAAGGCGACCTTGGGACGAGCGGGTGGGTCGAGATGGACACCGTGTAGACATGTACGTTTGGGGCCCAGCGCAGGTTTGAGCCATCGAAAGGCGGATTCAGATGCGCTCGGTTTGGTGAAAAAGGGATGGACTGGTGGGTGGTTAGACGAAAGCACGGTGCTCGACGTGCGTGCTCACTTTTCGCGACCTTGCGAGCGCCAGGTTCGTCCGTGTCATCTCCGCTTTCTTCTTGCAGCTTGCGCTTCGCCGCAGACACTGGGCCGTGATGTAGTCAGTGCACGTCCATGATAACGAGCTGAACCTACGTTCTACGGGGGATGACTTTGACGAGCCTGGTTCAGACATGTGTCGCGTCGAACGCGTCGGTACAAACAATGAGCGTACTCTATAAAAAGAGAATAACATTTATCCTGGGAGCCGTATCGAATACAAGCGCGGGGCTATCGACTCTGTCTACTGTTTCATCGCTTTATCTAGTCACTTTGATTTCTCGCTCAGGAAGACGACACCGGGAAGGGCCTTGACGCGCTCAGTATTGTGCAGGTCTTGAGCGAGAAATGCTCACCTTGCCCTCGAGAAGCTCAAGACTCGCGCCACCACCGGTGCTGACATGACTGAGTTCATCCTCGGCACCGTATTGCGCCGCAACCGTTGCGGTGTCTCCTCCACCGATGATAACGGTGGAACCCTGCTTCTTGGCCTCGATGGCCGCGTCTAGCAGAGATTTCGAACCACTCGCAAAGGCAGGGAATTCAAAGACACCAGGTGGCCTACAAGAGAGGGCTATCGGTTCGGGCATTCCGACAGACGGGTTGTTACACGCACCCGTTCCAGAGGACGGTCTTGGCTGACAAGACGGTTTCGCGGAAGAGCTTGCGGCTCTCTGGGCCTGCATCAAGACCCATCCAGCCATCTGGGATGCCCTCCTCTTTCGTAGCACTCCCGGTCTACCCGAAGAAAATCAGTGATGGAACGGCAACGCGGAATGTTTCGGACCGTTGCATCCTTGTCAAACTTATCGGCGGTGATATAGTCGACAGGGAAAACGAGCTTGACATTGTTGGTTTTCGCCTTTTCGACGAGCGCAGCCACTTTTTCAGAGCCGTCCTTGTCAAAAAGAGAATTTCCGATCTTTTCCGATGATCAGATACGGGCAGAAGCGGAGGGTGGTGGTCCTACGTACGGATACTTTGTTGATGGTCTTTGCGAACGTGAAAGCCATACCACCGCAAATGATGAGGGCATTGACCTTGTCGAGCATATTTTCGATGAGCTTGATCTTGTCCGACACCTTGGCGCCGCCGAGGATAGCAAGGAAGGGACGGTCAGGGCTTTCGAGGACCTTTGCAAAGTATTCAAGCTCCTTCTTCATGAGGAGACCGGCAGCCTTTTTCGGGAGGTCGATGCCGACCATGCTGGCGTGGGCACGGTGTGCGGTACCGAAGGCATCGTTGACGTAGAGATCGCCGAGCAAGGTGAGCTGCTTCTTGAAGGTGTCTACGACGTCCTTTGGGACCTTGACCTTGTCGGGTCCTTTTCCCTCTTCGGCTCCGTGGAAGCGAAGGTTCTCGAGGAGGATGACGGCACCGTCCTCTGCGTCATCGACGGCTTTCTCGACATCGGGACCGACGCAGTCGTCGAGGAAGACGACGGGTTTATCAATCTTTGCAGAAAGTACGTCTGCGACGGGTCTGAGCGAGTCCTTAGGGGATCGCTTGCCATCTGGGCGCCCGAGGTGGGACATGAGCACGATGGCCTTGGGTTCTGCGATCGGGTGTCAGGGAGAGCGAGAACAGAGAGGGTCGTACATACTCCTATCGAGGACATATTTTATGGTGGGGATGGCGGCGACGATGCGCTGTGAGCCGATGTGATTCAGGTGTGGATGAATCGAGCGCTCGGGTACGCACGGCAGGGTTTGTGATGACGCGACCATTGTGAGGATCGTCCTTCATGGGGACGTTGAAGTCTACGCGAATGAGTACGCGGCTGCCATTGATACCATCGGCGAAGGCGGGGTCGTCGACGAAGAGCTTGTTCGAGAGCGACATGGTCGAATCTGAAAAGAGATGTCATCTTGGAGAAATCTACTTTTGAGGTCGTAATAGTCGTGGGAACTTACCGCTTCATGGCAGACTCCAACTCTCTCGGGCTCGACTTTGAGAAGGAGACGGCGACGGAGGAGATCGTTGGAGAGCAACCGCCCAGCGTGCAAGACGACGAGGAGGCAAAGCCAGAGAAGAAAAAACCGTATGTGAACCCGGAGCGCGTTAAGACGGGAGGTCCGCAGCGGGTCGGTCATTCTCGTCGTTTCAATGCGCTCGATTGACGACGGCACGCAGGAGAAACTGACGGATGAAGAGCTCGCCGAACGCATCCAACGCATCAAGGAACAGAACGAGAAGATAAAGCAGCGACGTCTGGTAAGTACACGACCACGTTCACCCCTGATGATGCCATTCAAGAGACCGTAGGACGTCAAGGCGGACGAAGATGCATTTAGAAAGATGCAGGAAACAGAGCGCGTCAAGCAAGCGCAGACACGCAAAGTGCAAGAGGGTGTCGATCGTACGCGGGAACAGAACGCACGAAGAAAGTTGGAAAAGGTGCAGAGCCGCGAATGGGACTCAGGCAAGCCCGCCGTAGAATGGACACAGGGCGAGTCAGAACAACGGAGAGGGAAGCCAGCACGCGGGGGTGTACGTGGTGGACCGCGCGGTCGTGGTCGTGGACGGGGTGGTCGTAACGTTGCGCCCGTCGGTGATGGACCCAACAACAAGCCAGCACCGACAACGACGACAACGACAACGACGACGACGGCGACGACGGAAGAGAAGGAGACCGAGTAGATACTTGTATGACTAAGCCAATTGACCACCTTTTTGATTGCTACGTTATGACACGGGGTATCCTCCTCACCGCCAACCTTCCCCAGCTACAAAATCTCGTCAAACGCGATCCAACAGCGTACAAGGAAGAGTTCTTACAGCAATACAATCACTACGACAGCGTACGGCAGCTCTTCATCCTCAACCCAGACGACAACGCAACCCATTTCAGAGAACTTGTCACCTTCATATCGCAGGTCTCTCCATTGACCCATGTCGATGACCGCTCTGCTGATCACCTGGACAGGTCGCAGTGTGCTATCCAAAAGAGACCGCCGAGTTTCCGTCTCATCTCTCTACCCTTCTCCTCGAAAACTATGGCACGCTCACCCCAGACACCCGCAAGACGCTCCTACAGAATCTCGTCATCCTCCGCAACAAGAACGTGATCCCATCCATCGAGTACGTGTCCCCATGTCTGTCACCTTCTTCCTAACGATCGCCAGTCTCCTCAAGTGCCTGTTTCCCCTGCTTCCTCGCACGACCTCGTCGTCCCTCCGTGCCTTTATCCGAAAAACCATCCTCTCCGATATTCGTACAGCCAATCTCCGCTCCAAGAATCATAAGCTGAACCGCGCCGTACAAGCCATGCTCTTTGCCATGGTCGAGCGCGGCATGGACGCGCAGGTCATCGGCGACAAGGGAAAACTCCGCGTCGGCGCAACAGCCGGAGCCAGTGGCGATGATGCCATGTGGGCCGTCATTCTGACAAAGGAACTCTGGAGAAAGGGAGTATGGACGGACGCAAAGACCGTGTCCATCGTGGCGCTCGGATGCGTCCATCCTATCATCAAAGTACAGAGCGCATCTCTTCACTTTTTCCTCGGGAGCGACCAAGACAAGGAGGACAGCGACGACGATTCAGACCAGGTGACCGTCATCTTGCCGCATAGTCTGCGTCCACTCAGCCCATACAGGAAGTGGATGTCAAAGCACTCCATCATCGTCGCGAGATCAACAAGAAAACCCGAAGCGCCGACAAGAAACTACAGAAGCAACTCAACGCTGCCAAAAAGGTAGGTCCCGACAGCTACCCCATCTCTACGCACCATGACGTACGTCGCCCATAGAAAAAGAACAAGGGACCCGACACGTTTAACCCCAACTTTCCTGCACTGCAACTCCTCAACGACCCACAGTCCTTTGCCGAGAAACTGTACGACAACCTCAATCGGTACGATAAGCGCTTCTCCCTTGATCACAAGATCCTCCTTATGCAGCTCCTCTCTCGTGTAACGGACTATCACAAGCTGTCTGTTCTTCCCTTCTATACCTACATCCTCAAGTACCTCACGCATCACCAATTGCGTGTCCCCGCCATCCTCGTCGCACTCGCCCAAAGCGTGCACGACCTCACACCACCAGATTCACTGACGCCGGTCGTCAAGAAGCTCGCGGCAGAGTTTGTCCATCCCGGCGTCGGGAGCGAGGTCATCGCTGCGGGGATCAACGCCATCCGAGAAGTGTGTCGACGGCAACCATGGGCCATGGAAGAGGATCTCCTTGGCGACTTGGTCGAGTACAGGAAGAGTAGAGACAAGGCAGTCACTGCCGCCGCACGAGGGATTTTGCAACTCTATCGAGAGATCAATCCAGGGATGCTAAAGCGGCGAGAGAGGGTTGAGTTTCTCGGTACTTTTTTGTGGTACACGCTGACGTGTTTGTCAGGGCAAGGACGCGAGCATTGGGATGAGTCATGGCCGACAACCGTTGCCGTTCGGACACTCGGCGGACGCAGCCGTGGACATTGAGGGGCTCTCTGTATGTGTCCTTGTTCACCTTCACCCGTTGTTATATGTAATGCTTGTCGTAGCTTCTCGAAGACCACTTCAAGAAACTCCGCGAGGAAAAGACGGGCGAAATGGACGAGGATGATGAAGCAGGATGGGAGAACTGGGACGTCGAGACGGACTCGTCGGAATCCGAATCCGAGGGGTGGATCGACGTCAGCTCCGACGGCGAAGATCTTGTGGTATCAGGTAGCGAGGACGAAAAAGAGACGTCCTCTGCTCAAGCCAGAGACAGAGCAAAGGATGTCGAGGATACCCAGACGCAGGATAACCGCATATCGACATTGGCAACTACCAAGGTAATATAATCTATTTTTACGTGGTCATCGACATCGATATTGACACCTGCGACAGATCCTGACGCCTGCCGACTTCGCTCTGCTCAACGATCTGCGTATCCAAGCTGCGACCAAGGCGGTCGACAACGGCGGTGGCGCCAAGGCCAAACGCAAACTGGCCGCTCTCGAGGCTTCCAGAAAGGCCGCTGCGGGCGATAATTCGACGGATGGGTTCATAACCGAGACCGACATCCTGGGTCCTCGCAAAAAGGCCAAGGCAGACTATGCGGAACGTATAGCGTCCATCGAAAAAGGCCGCGAAGGCCGTGAGAGCTATGGCTCGCTCAAGGGGAAGAAGAAGAAAGGGACGCCGAGTAGCTCGACGAATAGAGAAAAGGCGAGGAACAAGCCGATCATGATGATCCTCAGCAGTGGGGCTGTCAGAGGGAAGAAGAAGGCGTCGCTCAGGGAGAAACAGCAAAAGCTGAGAGCACACATTGAGAGATCGAAAAAAGCGCATCATTAGTGTTGCGTAATCTTAAGCGCATAAATTAATCTAGCCGGCGCTACAAGAGCCCGTCTGAGACACGCTGTGCGACATCGTACCCCGATGCAAAATGGAACAACCTGGCGTCTACGATGAAACCCTGTTTGTACATCAGATGCGTGATCAGAGCGCACAAACGTCGCGCACACCTTTTTGTCATAGTCTAAAGGTACCAAGGACAGCGCTTCATTCGTACCGCGGAACGGACAAGAGGACAAACGCGTACCTTCCAACACGCGCTTCAGCTGGTCTAATGGGACCGCCCTCACGACGATATGTTCACCCGGATCTGGATTTGCGACCGGATACTCCATCTTATCTTCGAGCGCCACCTTGACCACGACCAGTTTCATCTGCGTCGTGCTCATGCCTGGCACGGGTACGACGGGCATGAGCGTCACGTTCCTCCGCATCATGTGCACGCTCACCGGGATCGCAGGCGATGGTAGGCGTGCATTCGACGATGTCCTTGAGCGTCGCCTTGTACCCGGTCTCTTCCTCCAGTTCACGCAGGGCTGCCACCTCTGCTTCTTCGTCCTGACCGCCCACGGTCGCCGGTGCGTTGAGCAGACCTGGAAGTGGGGTTATCCGAGTCGCGGGTGATGCGCGAGCGAGTACGAACCGGCTGGGAACTCTGTCGTGGAGAACGGCGTGAATGCGGATGTGAATGTCAGAAGGGGTGAGGAGACCTGCCTATGACGTGCTTATCGAACGGGGGACGGTACTGCTCGATGATGATGGTCGACAGCGGAAAGGCGTTCGTCTTGGACCTGAGAATGGCAAAGATAGCCACGGCTAGGGGAATAGTTCGGGTCAACGTGCCAGGCGATGGACAGCACGTCTGCGACTGACCGCCGTTTGCGGTCCGCCCTTGAACGACTTTGCGTTCTGCACATTCCCAAACGCGCTATTTAGTTCGGATCAGCGAACGTCGTCGGTCGAGGGGGTTATACCTTTCTACCGTCTTGGTCCTGATAGCGAATCTTGGTCAACGCGACGAACCTGTGTGGGTGGTCACCCGTGTTCGAGTTCGGGGGTGTACGACCCACCTCGAGTGTGTATTGTCGAGGGGTTCGATGGAGATGACTTTGGGAGTAGACATGGTCCGTACGAAACGTCTTTGAAAGAGTCTGGAAAGCATCAAGATCGTTACACGTTTTATCGTGACTACTTTTTGAATCGTTTCGTTGGTCGCTCCGTTTTCGCCTCCAACCGCCGCTTCGTTTGCTGTCTCACTTTCACAGGCTTTTCCTCTTCCTCTTCTTGTTCCTCTTCATCCTCTACTAATCCTTTCCACCGTCCACCCTCGTCACTTCCGAGATCACACGTCCATATCGGAAGACTGACGCTCGTACTCGTCTTGATGTGCAAACTCTGAACGTTGTCCCAACTACCCTTGATGTGACTGACGATGGCCGGGAGGGCAGTTTCGAGGTTGACCTGTATTTGCTTTGGTGTGTGCGATACCAGCGCGATTTTTACCGATCTAGGCGAGGGTATGAGTTCTTACGTAGCGCAAGGTGGTGCATACGTACGTGCACGTCCCTCTATTCTGATGCATATACGATGATTCAATGGCCCGCTCGAGTTCGCACTTGAGATCCTTGCGCGTCAGACAGACAGGGATGGGTTGTCTACCAGGGATAAGTTGCATGCAGAGCGCGTCACTGCAAGTTCGCCTACTTTTTAGCGTCAAACCATTTCGACCCGAGTAACCGCGGAAGGAGAGGTATAACCCGCTCGTCCGCGAGAAACATGGCGTTTTCCTTGAGCAGCAGTCGTCGTGCCTCGAACGCTTTGAATTTTCCCTTGAGTTTCTCTACCCCTACAACCCTGGATATAAACTTGATGTGATGTTGCTCGAGAAGGTCCTTGTACTGTCGCTGGGGATCTTTGGTGATCAGACATACCCCCGACGTCCGGGGATCGACCAGCGGGTATTTTATGGGACTATGGTGCGTGAGTGGTCGTCCGACGTCACGACATGCGACGCACATTCGAAACGGCTTGAGCTTGTGTTCTGGACGCATGGTCTTGACCGTGATCTGAAGCCATATGTGCTGCTCCTTGTCCGGTAACAACTCCGTCTCCGCGCGTTTCTCCTCGATTTTGGTGGCGTATTCATGTAACGCTTCGATGGCACGTTTACACTGTTTGACGGACACTCGCTCGTCGATGAGGACGTCCGACTTGGCCATGGATGCCATCGTCGCTGGCTCTCTCGCGCAAAAAAGACAAATCTGTTGTCTCATGTTTGTCTCTAATACAGGACTACTATACCAAAGTGTAATGTACCGACGAGCACGCCCTCAGCCGTCGTGCGGCTTGTTCCGCCGTGAGATCACGCTGGGGTTCTGCCATGACCTCGTATCTGTCCGAGTACCATTAGTCCAGGTCTAGCGTAAACACGGACGACGTACCCAGCCAAAAACTTGCGCACCGTCGCACTCCTCAGCAGTGGGGGCTCGAAATGGACGTGGAAATGCGCGACATCGTCGTCGTCTTCTACAAGCGTCCCGTCGATGCGTTTGGGTGGCAGGGGTCGTTGATGGATCCCCATGGCATAGGCAAAGGAGCAGGAAAAGATGTTATCGTAACGGACCGTGACACGAGAGATGATATCTGCTAATGCATGGGTCTCTTCGGGGGCAAAGTGGGACAGCGAGGGTATATGTCTCTTGTATGGCAGCACTGGCACACCTCTGTTAGCCTCTCGAAAAATTACAGGCCAACCGCGTTACCCAACACTTCAAACGGCCAGTATGCCCACCACGGAACCAAGGCGATAAAGTGTTCGTTCTCGACCACGATGCGTTCCTTCGCGGTACGCTCGTAGGTGACGTATTCGCACAATAGACACGACTTGCCCTGGTATCCCTTGGGTCCATTGGTTGTTGCCGTAGCGGACACAGCATAGTCACGCAGATTATCTAGCTCCTTGGATGGGATGGTAGGGAGCGCAGAGGTAGACCAGACTTGACTATGGGGATGCGGATTGGAACAACCCATCATCGCACCCTTGTTCTAATCACCGTCGTCAGACCATGCGCTCGCCGAGAACGAACGAGCGACCTGCCTCGAAAATCTGGACATATCTAATACCCTCTTGACCACCCCGACGATGGTATATGCGCGTCCACTCCTCGACGATGACCACGATGTCATCCAGACAGAGCGTGGACAGGCTCAGATCATGCCTCGGATGGAAGCAGACGACATCGCAACCCCCCTGGAGAGGCTCGGCGGTCAGCAACGGGTGGGGCGTAGCGGGTGGGGCAGGCCCGGGCGGCGGGAGTACTGCAGCGTAGTCGTTCTCGAACGTCATGGTGGCCTTGTAGTCCTCGTTGACCGACCCGTTCGCGCGGATGTTCCCGGGGCAGAGATAGCAGTTCTTGTCATACTGCGGGAAGTTGGACGGAGTGGGTGGTTCTGTCTGGCCCAGCCAGGGACGTTTGGTGCGGTGCGGAGAGACAAGGATGTATGTGTTGGTGAGCGGGTTGTCTGTGGTGCGTGAGGGTAGCAACAGGGACGAGCGGAGGTGAACTTACATCGTCTGTGGGGGTGCGCCGTCGGGTCGAACGGGTCTGCCATCAGAGCGCTTGTGTCGTCGCCGTCCGGGACGATCTTGACAACACGTCGGTAGCACTTGATTTCTTCCGTGACCCGTCATCGACATGTCCGATTCAACGCAGAAACGACCTCATGTACAACGTTCGCCCTCGCCGCCCATCTACAGACTCGATGACGAGGACGACGCGTACGAGCCGTACATCCCCGTCGCGCAACGACGCGAGGCCAAGCTCGCCAAGCTCAGCGCGCTGTCGTCCAGCTCGGACGCACGAGAAAAGGCAAAGAAACAACTCGAGGAACTGCTCGAGAAGGAGGATGCAGAGCGCGAAGAGGAGAAACGCAGGGAGAAGGCACGCAAGGAGCGAACCCTCCTCTTGGAAGCGCAGGAGGTTCACTCTCGCAAGGCTGCGGAAGGCGAGTCGTTGCGTTCGCGGTTGTTCTCGTCTCACGTTCGTTGCGCGTTTAGATGCCAAAAAGACGGACGTAGAAAAAGCTGAGGAGATCGACGCTGAAATCCTCGCTGCGATAGCCAGTCGAAGGAAGCTCGCCTCTGACTTGGAGCTCGCAAAGGGGATACAGTATGCAGAGTCGTTGCGGACGTCGTAGGTTCATCGTCCTGTCCATCGTGCATTGACCTCATCCCGGCTCAGATGGAGACCTCCAAAGTACATCCGCGAACGTACGGGGGAGCAGCACCGACGTCTGCGCGAAAAGTACCACATCATCGTCGATGGCGAGGACATACCACCGCCGATCGAGCACTTTGAAGTGAGTAGAACATGAGCGCTCCATACATGAGGACTCTCATAATGTTTCAGGATATGAAAATACCAGATTCCATGCTGCGGTTTCTCAAGTCCAAGAAGATCACCTCGCCGACCCCCATCCAGCTGCAAGGCATACCCATTGCGTAAGTCACCTTTTCCCCATACGACTCAGCGCACTTATCCTTCATAGTTTCTCTGGTAGAGACATGATCGGGATCGCGTTCACAGGTTCCGGAAAGACCCTTGCATTTTGTCTTCCACTCATCATGCTCGCCCTCGAAGAAGAAGCCCGTCTTCCCTTTACCCGTGGCGAAGGTCCCGTCGGCATCATCCTCTGTCCTTCGCGCGAGCTTGCCACGCAAACGTACGAAAATGTCCTTTCGTGGACCGCTGCCATCTCTATAGATCACAAATACCCCCCTCTGAACACGCTCTTGTGTATAGGTGGCATATCCATGGGCGAGCAGAGCCACGTACTGAACAAGGGGCTCCACGTCGTCGTTGCCACCCCCGGAAGACTCATCGACATGCTGGAGAAGAGGAGGTTCGGGTTCGCCAACTGCAAGTATCTATGCATGGACGAGGCGGATCGCATGATCGACCTGGGGTTCGAGGACGACGTCCGAAATATCATGAGTTTCTTCAGTGTGCGTTTCTCCTGTGTCCGCGTGGGATATCCCGTGTCTGACTTGCGCGTATAGCGCCAACGACAGACGCTCCTCTTCTCTGCTACGATGCCACGCAAGATTCAAGACTTTGCACAACAATCGCTCGTCAGACCCGTGCTCGTCAACGTCGGCCGTGCAGGCGCTGCCAATCTGGACGTGCTGCAGGTCGTCGAGTACGTTAAGCAAGAGGCGAAAATGGTGTACCTTCTCGAATGTCTACAAAAGACGGCACCGCCCGTGATCATCTTCAGCGAGAATAAGAACGAAGTCGATGGTTCGTGTTTTCTTTCTCCCATTCACCGGCCCCGGGACTGAGTTTCTTTTGATGTAGATATACAAGAATACCTCCTCTTGAAAGGCGTCGAAGCGGTCGCGATCCATGGCTCGAAGAGTACGTCATCATGATGGTCGTGGTACTTTCGATTTATTAAAGACCCCTCGCAGGTCAGGAAGAACGCCAATACGCAATTAAATCTTTCAAGTCTGGCGCCAAGGACGTCATGGTCGCGTCCGGCGTCGCATCCAAAGGCCTCGACTTCAACGACATCCAACACGTTATCATCTTTTCCATGCCGAAGGAGATCGAAGACTACGTGCACCAAATCGGTCGTACGGGTAGGAGCGGCAAGACGGGTATCGCGACGGCGTTTGTGAATATGGGTACGCCGGAGCAGACATTGTTGGATCTCAAGTATCTGTTAATGGAGGCGGGGCAAAAGTGCGTCGGTTTGCTGTGTTCTGACGCGTGTGGCCTTTGAACGCGTGGTGCAGGGTCCCTCCGTTCTTGCAGACCATCCAGGATCCGCGTGCAGCACAAGGCGGGGCTCTCAAGGGATGTCCGGTCTGTGGAGGTATCGTCACACTCTACTCTCGGATGTATGCGATATTCACGCACTTCTTTTCTCAGGTCTCGGTCACGCCATCTCAAACTGTCCCAAGTTGGAGGATGCACAACGCCGACAAATGGCGTCACAAAGGGCCACACACGGCGATGGTGGTGGATACTAGGCTTTCGGCTTGCTCGCTGTACTCGTTTTATCATGTATTCAAGTTCCATTGTGGTATTGGTGCTATGGTACAGTGTGCCTGCAACCTTGGGCAAGTGTTGTGATGCATAAAACAATACACGGTATGGGCAATGCAAAATGAAACAAAACGGGGATACAGAAATTACTGTATAGAAACGAATGTGGAAGGTTCTGGTGGTGAGATGATCGATGATGATATAGTAGGGAAGGGGGAAAAAGTGTTCATCCGTTGAATCCAAACTCGCGACGCATCTTGGCGGTATCAAACCTCTTGAGCTTGGGAGATCTTGTATTTCTGCATGTCAGTGGATGACCGTTTACGAGCATGCACTGGGCACGCACGGCTCTTGTAGGGCAGCAAGGAAAACTTGACCATAGGAATTCCACTTGTCGGCGACCTCGCTCGGAAGCTCACAGTCCATAAGGACAATTTTAAAGGACGATTCATCTGTTGATGTCCGCTCGTCAGCAGGCCCTAGTGCGCCGCCGTAAGTGCACGAGCTCAAGACGACATACCTTTTGGGTCAGTCAACGCCAGCAGCTGAAGGGTGTCATCCTGTAGAATAGAGTCCAGTGGTTTCCCCCCGAATCGATCCGAAACCTATATCACAAGCACGTTCAACGTGTCGAACAAAGCACTAAATCAGGACGCATACTAAAATTCTCGTCTCCTTGAGCCGATCCAGTCTCGCAGTGGGATCATCCTCAGCAACCACCGCCGGCTTGAATTGTAATACCGGCGAGTGGCCTTTCGCGCCCGCCGACCGCGATGTACCCGCTTGTGGCGCCTTAGATGTCGGCTCGGACATGTCTGCGTCTTCCACCACGTCTTTGAATACTTCTATTTCGGACGGATCGTCCGCATCCTCGATGTCTTCGTACAGATTGAGGTAATTGTGTACTGGCTGTAGATCGGGTTCCTTGCCCTTCTTGCGTGGCGTGGGCTTCGCGTTCGCCTTCTTCGCTGATGCTTTGATATCTTCTTCCTTTTCTTTCCAGGATACCACCAATCGTTTACCTCCGTCCAAATAATCCGGGGCAGCACTGCCGAGCTATAATCGCGTTTGCATCGATTAGGAAAGTATAAAAGAAAAGACTATTACCTGGGTATAAGAGTTGGAGTACCCGCTGCGAGACACGACTCGATACATCGAGAGGACACCCTCAGCGACGAGGTGGTTGAATATCCGCTCAATGGTGGGATGGCCCAATGCTTTACCGGAGGCGTACAAGGAGAGCCCCTTGTACTGCTGGACGGTCTTGTTGTTCTTGCCCTTCCACGTATCCTTGAGCTGGCCTTGTGTCACACCCCGACTATTCACAGCCATCATGTCTTGCAGGAGCTGAATGATTTGTTGGGCCTCTCTGGTGAAGTCGTGCTGGGTCAGTGTACCAGGCCGATGGCAATTGTCACATTGATTGTGACAACCTTCTGGTTTAAATTCCTCGTCAAAGTGACGAAGAATGAGGACACGCCGGCAGTCGGATTCGTTGCAGCAGTAAGCAACTACGCCTTGCAACTGTGTAACCTGGCGTTCGATCTCGGTATCGCTGGGTTTATCGCGTGTGGGATCGTTAGGATTCCGAAGCATCTTTTCAATCTTGACGGCATCACTATACGTGTAGTCTGAAAGCATACGTTGGATCATTGATCACAAGGGCCGAGAAGAGCAAACACTCACAAAGAATGCAGTCAGAGGCCCGACCGTCTCGGCCAGCTCGTCCGGTTTCTTGGTAGTACCTGAGTTATTCGTCGGTCCAACCGATGGCTAGTCAGAGGGAGCGGCACATACCCATCCATATTCTTTGACAACGTTGCGTGGATGACGAACCGGACTGGGTACGGAGGTCAAGGTCTGGTGCATACTAGAACACAAAACGCATACCGTCTGGTTTATCGATTCCCATTCCGAAGGCAATCTGCTGCATGGTAAGCGACAATAATCAATGCCGAGTACCTGATACGTGCCGTGGCTACTATGACCTTGCATCTCCCAGCCATCCAGTCATCCTGGTTGATCTTTCGCTCCTCATTGTCGATACCTGCATGATAATGTCTCGCCTCTATTCCGAAGTCTTCCCTGAGTTTCTGAGCCATTTCCTGGGACTCGACTCTCGACAACGCATAGATGATGCCCGTGTCTTCCGGGTGATTTGTTTTGATGAACCCAGCAATATTCTGCACGAGGTCTTTCTTCAAGGATGGCTTCTTGCGAACTGAGTAGTGGAGGTTAGGGCGATTGAAAGACTGGGCGAGGCAGACAGGATTTCGCATCGCAAGGTTGTGCTTGATATCTTCTATTGCATCCTTGTTTGCGCTGCCGGTGAGGGCTATAATGGGTATGTTGGGCCAATTCTTGCGAAGGATATTTAGCTCTGCATACTTGGTGCTCAAGTCAGGGACGCGTGCTCTGGTTGGCCAGCAGATGAGATGAGATAATTGGGACCTACAGAGACACGGAAATCTCTCCCCCAGCTACCGATGACGTGCGCCTCGTCGATCACGAATCTTGCCAGCTGCTTCTCCTCGTACAATTGGTCTACGACGTCCCGAAGACTGTCGCTCTTCTGTAGTCTTTCCGGAGTGGTATATACAAGTTTGGGCTTTTCCTCGATGTTGCTTCTCATCATGCGCATTGCTTGCCGAACCTCGTTTTCCTCGGCAGCGCTCGTGAGTGGAAAAGCAGGGACACCTTTCTTACGCAGGGCTGCGACTTGGTCCGTGATGAGAGAGATGAGTGGGGATATGACAAAGGTCGTTCCTTGGGTTTTCCCCGTGATACACAGGGCAGGGAGTTGAAAACAGAGAGATTTACCGCCTCCCGTTGGGGCAAGATAAAAGACATCTTTGCCATCCAGCGTGGCAACGATACATTCCAACTGGTTGGTACGAAAGGTTGACAACTTGAATGTGTTCTTGAGAATCGAGATAATTTCCTTGTAATATGGCGAGGATGTATGGTCTATTCGTCCGGCAGGTGTGGTGGGAACGAGGATCGACGACGACGCGGATATAGACGCGGATGCGGGAGCTGATGGCGGCAGAACTTCGGGTAATTCTGCGTCAAAGAAGGCTTCGTCTGGGATCGGGTCAAATTTGTCGTAATACATATCGTCGCTATCGCCGACAAAGAGCGTTGTTGCGGATACGTCGTGTAAGTCGATTTCAACCGTGTCTAAAGAATCACCTGTGATGGGCGTGTCCTGGGTCATGTTGGAAGCAACATTGGTCGCGGCGGTGTCTAGCGTCGTATTTGATGAATCTGAGATGGACAACGACGGAGGAGGTGTGCGTCTAACATCGAGTTGTTTGCTCGTCGAGTTGGAGGAAGTACCCGCGGAAGGTAACAAGGGAAATGGAGCGGGGAGGGATCGAGGAGGATGCTCGACTTCATCAACAGTCTCGTGGGATGTGATCCGTTGCTTAACAGCACGAATACGATCATCTGTCTGAGAACTAGAGAGAAATGAAGGCAGGAAAGAATTGGATGAGAAAGAATGCTGACAGAAAGATGGAGAGGGCCATGATGTCATGTCCCTGAGTGTTCTGAATGTGCTCGGATATCATCCGCCCGAGCATGGTGCGAAAGCTTTGGTTAACAGACAATAGATACTTGAGGTCATCGATAGATTTCTGGTGGACATGAGAGACGGCAAAGACGAGACGAAGAGACTATATACCGAGTTGAGGTCGGAAAAGTCGCCGAATGTCTTTTCCGGAGATGAGTTGCGGGGAAGGAGAGGGCGAGGAGAGGGATATGACAGAGGGAGTTTGCGGGGAAGCTTGAAAAGGTCAGTTGCGAGTTTAACATGGCCAGAACCCAAGTTGAGAGAATCCACCTCGCTGGAGGTCTCTCCTCGGTCGGGGGAGCAGTGACGTGCCGAGCTTGAAGACTTTGCTTTGGGGAACTTGTGAGGAATGCGTTCGATGTCGAGGGGGACTGAGGGTTTGAAGCGTTTTGAGGGACCGGGTTGAGCGTGGTCGGAAAGGTCGGAGGAGATGCGCTTTGTGGGGGGAAGTGCCGAGGGAGAGTCGGGAATTTCGAGGACGTCGCGAGCTTCGGGTTCGGGGAGTGATGGCATGGGTGGTGCAGGTTTTTTGCTGAAACCAGGTGTGGAGAACACAGGAAGTGCTGCGGATTGACTCGGCTTGCGTGCTGGAACGAAAAGCATGAGGATGGCAATGCGATGAGGACGTGCACGCACCCACTGCGGTGCCGGAGGTGGGCCCAGCGGGTGCAGGCTTGAACTTGGAAGAAGCCTGTAGAAAGGTCGATGAGCGAAACGGGTGGTACGATGAGGAAAGGGGACCTTTTTAGGGAGTTTTGGGGAGTCGTGCATGAGAGGAGGAGGACAAGTCGATGAAACGGATAATCACTGCACGCGTTCTATTAAAGAGCACGTGATCGCGACTACGCGACCTCTCTTTCGTACCGTCATCATGTCCGGTCAGTATTGGTTTCCTAACATGCCCATTCCAGAGATCATTACAGCCCTGGCCGAGTGGGGACTCTCCGTCAGCACCGAACAGCTTGCACGACCATCGTCCGACTTTGTCATCGGCGTGTACACGGCCTGTCTTGTACAGGTCACCTCCATCGCACCAGAAGTCCTCCACGAATCCGTCCAGAACGCGCTCGTCGCGCTCGATGACCCACACACCGTACGTCACGCGTGTTACAGCGCTGCTGATCTAACCCTGCCAAGGATCTCTACGTCGCTAGCATCGCGCACAACTTTCTCCTCTACCACATGGCCCGCTTTGCGAACGCGGCCCGCATCATGGACTTTAGCGCAAAGGACCTCCATCTACCCGATCCGGAACGCACGCGCTGCATCCTCTCCGCCTTTATCAACTTTGTCAAGTTTGCAGAGCAATGTACCCCCTTTGTCGCCAGCCTCCGTGACCAGTCCACTACCATCATCGAAGAAAGAGAACAGGTCGCCCAGGAACTCGTGGCCCTCCAACACAAACTCAACACTCTCAAGTAAGTTCCCTCTCGAGACGTCTTCGTCCCCGCTCAACCAACCCCCAGGGCTCAACGCGCGAAGGATGAGCCAAAGTGCGAACAGCTACGCGCAGAAAACGCAGCCATAACTGCCCATCTCATGGCCACGAAGGAGACGACTCAGGCCATCGTAAAGGACATCGAGGCCCTCAAGATTGAAAAGGCAAACGTCATCTTGAAAAAGGAAAACATAAATTCGGATACCTCGCTCCTGCTCGATAGCATCCAACGCACCAGAAGCAGGATAGTCCAGAGCCCTGAAAGAATCAAACGCAACATCTCCACAATGGGCGCCACTGCCATCGAGGACAAGAAAACGCTTGCGATGCATGAAGTAAAACAAAGAGATCTCCAAGCAAAGATCACTGCGCTCACAAACATCGAAAAGGTGTTCCCCTTCCATTTCTCGACCGTCACCTCCCTGTGCCCACATCCACCCCTAGGATATTCGGAGTTGTGTAGAACAACTCCAAACCATTGAGAAAGAAGTACAGCTTCTGGAGAGTTCCCAAAAGGAACTCGCCGACGTTAAAGATAGCCTGGACTATAAAAAGATCGAACGGATAGAACTTCAAATGAAAAAGGAGGCACGCCATCATTCATCACCCCTTTTCTAGAGCCAGTCATTCATGGGTCATTTTAGCGCGTACACAGACAGCTCGCAAATGCCCAAGAAAAGCTCGAACGGGCTCAGAGACACGCAGAAGAGAAGCGTCACGCAAGCCAGCAGACCATCGAACGCCTTCAACGTGAATATGAGCAAATGGACGTCGAACGGCGCGACAACGACAAGCTAATCGAGGAACTGCGCAAAGAGGCCGATGACATCGAGGCAAAGGTAGACTTTCCCGCTCCCCTCATCCATCGCGTCCGTCTGACTCGGCACACAGATGGCAGAACACCTCAAGAAAAGTGAGGTCGAGCTCAACGAGCTCCTCACCGAATACTGGAAACTTCGGCATGAAACAGGTATGCGGTCCCTGTCAAGCCGATCATTTTAGCTGATGCCCACCCGCAGAGGTGTACATGGAGACACTTGCCAACAAGCTCAACATGAGCGTCACCGCAAACTAGTCGATGGATCGGGCCGGGTCAGGATAAGTTATTCATTGTATTATACCGCGTGTACTAGTGCTGTCACGCTTTCTAGCTTTGATGTTAGCGTGCCTGTATCGTTGGATTTCACATTCTGGATCTCCCCTTTTGCGGCATTCTGGGCTTGCATTCCCGACAATACCATTTCGTTTTTTTGTTTGGCAACTCCAAAAGACCCGTACATCCAAGATGAAACTGGGTGGTCCTGTCAGTGCGCTACTCAGCAGAGTGGCGAAAACTCACCCATTCGAACTTGCAACCCTCATTGTCGCATCCGATCATCTAGCAAAGTCGCATGAGCAACACTCAGAATAAAATACAGAAGAGCACGTCCACAAGGAGAACGCGCCAAGGTAATACTCACCGTTCCAAATGATACCTGGTTGCAATAACAATACCGAAGCTCATTCGGATCGGCTGGAACAGCTGGCCCTGGGGGTTGAGGTTGTACAGGAAGCGTGAGGCGGACACCCGCGCGTCGTGTGCGAGGACCTGCGGGAGGCTCTTCGCCGCCGGCCGTGGCAGGTGGATGGATCTCCTCCTCGGGTTTGCCGGGCTTTGGCGCAGCAACCTTCTTTCCCTTTTTTGGTGTCTTGGGTGGGGGAAGCTCGAGGACCGGGGGCTCTTCGACGTAGAGCTCTGGTTCGGGAGAGAGGGATGGGACAGGACTGTGTTCGACGCGCGGGGGGCGCGCCCATCGGGGTACGACGAGGTCCGGGAGAAGGATGGGTGCTAGGTGGGTGCCGGAGCGAACCCCAAGAGAAATAGCGGCCTCTTGTTCTTTGATAGCTTGGTCGAGAAGGCGGATATGGCGGTCGACCTATCTCGCACACGGATAAGCAATGGAAGAGAAAGAGAAAGATTCCGCTCACGCTTTCGTATGCAGTCTGCGCAATGCTCACTTTTTCTTCTGCGGTCCGGATGGCCTCCTCAGCAGTTTGGGCAATGTGTTGGAGAAGCGTGCGTGTTGTCTCACTGGGCTTCTCATGTACCGTTGGTGGGCTGGCGTCCGTATTTCCTGCTCGAATGTTGCCGTTGATAGTTGGTTGACCATGTGAGGGTTCAGCAAAATCGACCTGCATTACAGCCGGGGACGCGTCGCCTCCTTGTTCAGTTTCTAGATTGTTCACGTCTGTCGCGTTGGATTGGGCCCCTTGATCTTGTGCGCTTCGTGCCACCAAGGTTTCTCGCAGTCCAATGTATCGCCGAACTGACGATAAGAGGTCCGCCTGGAAAACTGTACGAGTTCAGCGGTCAGAGACACCAGTCCTATACCAGAGGCGACACGTACCCTCGCTCTGACCGTCCAACTCCCGCATCAGCTTGAACTGGCGATGGAGCGACAACGGTAGCTGTTCGAGCACTGCCAGAGAAAACGTCGGCATTGCACGCACAGAGTTGGAGAGTCAGACGAGCCTTCATGGTGCTCCTCTTTGAACGCGTCCCAGACATCGAGCTCTTTCTTCCGCTTCTCGGTCTCGTCGCCGTCTTGTACCTGGGATTCCACGTCTTCATGATCTGGCGCGGGATCCTCGTCCGTTAGGGCAGCCCGCGAACGTTGTCGTTTGCGACCCATCGTGGACCGTAGTGACCGCCGTAGAGTACGCTGAGTAAGGCCACCGGACACTGCACGCGGCTTGTTCGCGGGGTCACCGTCGCTGCCAGCTCGGAAAGGACGGTGCTTGAGCTTTGCGATCACCGCCATGCGCCATTCACGACTCGAATCTCTTTCGTTCACGACTGCCTGGCCAAGTTTCCAGTGCGTACGTTCACGCCCGAACGCGTATTCTACCCAGTGAACATGCTAGAAGAGCACCCGCACAGCACCCGCACACGTAAGGGCTAGAAAGATATAGAAGGTCGTGGGTCCCTCTTCGTGTTTTGGTGAGACGTGGTCAACTGAATTCCCAAGTCGCACAGCACCAGCCTCAGTGTTCTCTGCGGAACGTCTCCACGTTGTCTTCGCCTACGCACAGATATATCAGACAGCGAGTTGACACTTGCCGTGGGTCTGCTCACTTTCCCGAGGTCGCTTGTGAACTCGATTCTTTGACCACATTTAGGATCGTCGTTTTCGTGGACTTGACCATGGTGTCTGGCATTGTCGGACCTACACTCGGCGCTGCTCAGTTAGCGGCGACGCTGTCTGGGGTTCCATTTGCCGCAGGCGGCGTGATGGTACTGCAGATGATCAATGCTGCTTGTACAGAAGTTGCATTGCACAAGGTGATCGACCTCTGGAACGTTGTCCTCTCTTGCTGAGACGACTCCATCATCACCCCTTCCCTGTTATCTGACACAGCAAAAGTCTGCACAGCTGGTTAGGCGGTGCGCAACGCTGCTCAACCATATCAACGAACAGTCATCCCAGTTGGCTGGAACGGACGCGGCTGCTGCGTTCGATGAGGCAGAGCAGTCAGTACTTCTCTTATCTGGCACTCTCGTGTCGGGTCACTGATGTGTTCTAGTGTCCTATCGGGCGTGTATCGCCGTATACAAAAATGGGCAGATTGCGGGAAACTAAAGCGATTTGGTAAGGGGGTACCCACTACAACGGAGTTCTTCCCTGACACACAGGACATTCCTGTAGTCAATCGTGGCCAGATCGCGAATGATTTAGACTGGTGCTATGCTGAAGTGGAAATCGCCATGGAACGGTTACATGTCAGTCAAGTTTATCTTAAAAGGGCTCGACCACGAACTCGTACTTCCACAGCTCGCAAACCCCGTTTCCGTCTTGCGCATGCAACAACGGTCGATAGACATGATGCAAGAACTACAACAGTTGATCATCAGCCCAAGAGAAATCGAATACGCCGCCCAGCAACATTTTTCTGGTGGGAACGCAGCACACGATCTCATGCGCTCGGGTCAAGAGGTAGGACCCTTTCCGCACATTGTGACACAGATCTCAAACGATTCTGGTTCAACAGCGCCTCGTACGGCTTCGCGAAGATGCCCCCGTTCCCTCTGCCACAATACTGAGTGACGGGCAGCAGGTCGATCAGCCTCCTACTCCCTCTGCTCCTCCTTCTCCCGTCATAACTGCACAGAATCAGATCGAACAAGCACTTCTCGACCTTCATCGACTTACCAATATTCCTCCCACTATACCCATCCTGAACCATCAGGTGCGACAAACGAGCCCGGTATGCATCCGCAGTGGCCTTTATAGTCAGATATATGAAGGGCGTTGGTTGGGAGAGAAAAAGGTCTGACTTCGCATATGCTTGTTCATGTCGTTATGATGTCTTACCGTCTGTTCCAGGTGGCGCTGAAAACGCTGCGAATTCTGGGCGAAGATGACCCCAAGTTAAAAAAGTTGCAAACGGTCAGTGTTCCACACAACTTGACCAAGCTTTGTTTCATTGTTAAGTCGGCTCATTCGCTGTAGCGTTTCGAACACGAAATCACAGTCTGGTCGAAGCTCAAGCACGAAAACGTGCTCACGATGTTGGGAATCGTAACCAATATGGGGCCAATTCACATCGTAAGTCATCGGATAGTCGACGTTCTTCCCATAACTGATCATGCTCGTCCATAGGTTTCTCCGTGGCAGCTGGACAATGTCAGGAAGTGTGTGTTTATATGATCCTGATTGGTGACGGTCTGACGGTGACGAACAGCTACCGCACCAACAACCTAAATGTCAATCCTTTGAAGCTGGTAGGTACCCTTGGTCGTCGCCGGCTCATAACCTGGCTGACCGCGGCGCCCCAGCTCAGTCAAGCCGCTAGAGGTCTCGAGTACCTCCACGACCAACAGATCGTGCACGGTAATTGTAAGCATATGAGTCTTACTCCATCAATCGCGTTTACTGACCACGACCCGTCCAGTGAAATGCGTAAGTTTTCGTACTCGCCTCTCATCATAGATCTGGTGATCATCGAGTGTTTGCACAGGCCAACGTGCTGGTTTCCGAAGACGTAAGGAACGATTGCGGTACCCTTGCTTTTCTCATTCAATCTCCTACAGGGAGTCGTTACGCTCTCCGACTTTGGTCTCACCCAGGTCCTCACCGACGTCGTCGGTAGACAAGCCATGATCATCCTCACGAACCTGTCTGCCGTCCGATGGCACGCTCCTGAGCTCTGCGTGGGCGAGGAAACGCCACCAACGATGGCTTCAGACGTTTTCGCGTTTGGCATGAGCGTGCTCGAGCTCCTCACGATGAAGGACCCGTATTCGCATCGGAAAAGGGACGTCACCGTCCTGCAAGACATTGTCGCCGGAGTGTTGCCACCTCGACCGGAGGAACCCGTGGCCGCGTCTTGGATGTCGGACGAGTTATGGGAGATGTTGAACAGGTGGTGCTGGGAACAGAATGCAGAAGAACGCATACTTGCCAAGGAGCTGCCAGCGCGCTTGGAACAAGCGTCAGAATCATTGACAAGATGAATTCGACAGTGTAAGAAAATCTACATTCTTTGGGTTCGTGGGTGTACACCATGTAGGGTATGGACGAAGACGGGGCTGGTTTATGCTTTTGATATTGTATACTGATAGCATCGAGATAGTGCGTTGTACTCCTCCGCCCGATGGACAGTCTTTTGGGCGATGCGAGCATTATGATAATGTGTGGAATCCCGACGGATAACATGCAGAAAAACAGGCGGGGTAAAGTACAGCAGACCAAGGGTATTCCTGAAAAAAGGGGAAGGCCAGCTCTTTGTTTTAAGGATTCTAGCAACTAGTAAAAGTTCGCTGACGCGATGGATAGGAATAGAAAGTGACTATGGGAGTTGGAAAGACCGATTAATTCAGGCCACACCGACCACTCATTTAGTAGCTGTCGTCTGAAGCCATCCCATAAGCTCTTGCTCGAAAGGTTGTCCCGATGATGACGGACGACTCACTGCTAGCCCGAGCGTACGACTGGAGTATTGGGACGAAAGGCCGTGTGATTGCGATGACCGATATGTACGGGAGCTCGGACCCATCGAGGTCGAGTGGGAAGGAGTGGAAGTGACCCCATTCGTGAAGGTACGGGTGGTTCGGGCTGTCAAGGGAGTCGGCGCACTGATCTGTGATTTTTTCGGTGTCTCGGTAACCTTGGAGATCCGGGAATTTGTGAGACTCGATGATGATAACAGAGCTTTCGCTGTGGCGGGTGAAGGATTGGTAACTTTGTTACGGCGACCAGCTTTGAGGAATGCATGTTGCAAAGCTGCCTGGGGTTTCATCCGTCGCTCAGGATCCCAGACCAAACAACGTGCTATGAAATCCACGAAATCTTCATCTTGGCACCGAAGCACCTGTGCCAGAGACTTTGTCCCAGGTCTCCTTCTGCGGCCTTTCGAGTTGACCACGGGTCGTGGAGCACCATTGTTGTCTGGAGGAATGTGAGTGGATGGACGAGTCACTGTTATGCAACATACCAAAGAAGAGTCGTTTACGAGAGCTGCGATTGATGAAGTCCTTGTCTGGGGGCCCAAGAACCTCCATGATACATGACAACTGCTCTTGCTCATTTTCACCTGGGAAGATGGGGAAGCCAGTGTATAGCTCAGCAAGGATGCAACCTAGACTCCACATGTCGATGCCCATGTGGTAGTTCATGCCAAGGATAACCTCGGGAGAACGGTAGAAGCGACTTTGAATGTACGTGTAGACTGTGGAAGAGATTAGACAGGAAGTTGATCAGACGAGAACTACACACTCTTTTCGTGTTCAAAGCAACTGCTACCAAAGTCGATGACTTTGATGGCACTCTTGGCTGGATGCTTCAAAAGTACGTTCTGCTTGCCATATCAGATGCGGTCCAGCCAAGGGGTCTCAAACCATACCTCCGGCTTAAGGTCGCAGTGGACAATCCTATGGTGGCGCATCAGACACAGGGACATGATCATCTGGCTTGTAAATCTCCGAATCAACGTAGTCGTGAACCCGACGAAGCCATTCGCCTTGATCAATTCGTACAAATTGATACTGAGTAACTCCATCGCGATGCAAAGGTGATTCCGAAAGTAGAAGTGCTCAGTCATCTTGATGACATGATGCTTCTCTTCTGGGTCCTGAGACGTTGTTCAAGTAGAATGTGGGAGTTTAAAGTGAAAGTTACGCACCCATTTTCGAAGGTTATCCAGAATTTTGATCTCAACCAATGCTTGATGGTGGAACCTCTTCTTGTTGCGGATGATTTTTATCGCAACGGACTCGCCAGTTTGATGATCCCTGCAATTCAGCACCTGACCGAACGAACCCTTGCCAAGCGTATCCATGATCTCATAGCGATAAGCAAGGTGATCATTGTTGACAACAAGATAGTCCCCCCGCTCGTCGTCATACCCAAAGTTATTGGCCGAGAAGTCTGGATGAGCTTGTTTCTTCTGGCTGCCTGCACCAACGCAGTAGACTTGAGGATAGTTGAGACACTCCTCCCGCTCGTACACGGACAAGAATTGCGCTTGGGAACTCCTCAAGAGTTCTATGAGGTGTTGGTGAATAGTCCATGTCCGTCAGTATCAACGACATACCTTCTGGGGAGAGCCCAGGACTCGGGAGTATCGGCTCAGGGAACTTGAGCAGTTCATCCAACTCTTCCTGCGTTGCACCAGTAGCCATTTTCTTAGCCTGCTGACGCCGGATATACTGAAGCATCTCTTCATCCCCGAGTAGCTCTTCCTCATCCACCGTGCTTGGGACGGGAGACGGCGTTGATAAAGAATGACGACTTGATGATGGTGTCCCAGATTGAGCACGGTGTGCGCTCGAACTCCCTGCGTTGCTGTTTGATGTACGCGAAGTTGGTAAGGAAATCTTCGGGCTCAAGAGCTTAAGACCCTTTGAAGGTGAAAGCGCCGAGAAGCGGTGATGATGATGCGGCGGTTCTATCGGCTGAGCGGACACGGATGCCGTTGAGGCCACGGAGCCCGTAGAGGCTTTGCGTAATGCACTGAACGAAACAGAGTCACGATTTGATTTGCGGGGAATTCCACCCGAAGACGGGGGGCCGGAGGGCTGGCGCGGGGCTCTCGAGGTATTCGTCGGAGAAACACGTATAGACTGACGTCGGGCGTGGCCGTCCGCTACCGTTGTTTTTCCACTTTGGGCTTCTGCGCCGTCCAACACACCGAATTCGTTCGTAGTGGGCTCACCAGGCGTGGGCGAGGGACCCGCGAGAGGCGCAGTAACGTTGAGGCTGATGCGCCTGCCGACGAGCGTGCTTTGCGCCGAACTCCCTCCCAATCCCGGAGAACCAGCGGCGGATGTACGGCTCGAGATGCGTGGTATCTTCGTCGGCGTTTCTTTTGGCAGAGAGGACACAGAGTTCAGCAAAACCGAGGGTGGGCCATCCTTCGAATCCTTTGATGCACTGTACCCAGTGGTTCCGACCGAGGGCGAACCTGCGATGGTAGGTAGCTGGTTCCTACTACGGAGAGAAGCATCAGACTGCTTCTGCATCGAGCTGACGGTTTGAGATGTGGCACGAGAGGATGATCCTGTCTTGGTGGTAGAAGGTGCTGCTGTGGGTGTAGAAACCGAACTGCTACTGGTCTTGAGGCTGGCGACACGCTGTGCAGTTGCGGCGGGAAGCGCGGTCATCTGCATAGGCGGTAACGTCACAGGGGTACTCGTCTTCTTCGCGTCCGTAGACGACAACGTCTTGGACGGGGACAATATTAGTACATCTCCAGGTAATGACCAGGAGACCCGCTTACCTTGCCTCGCTTACGACCCATGAGCACCGATATCCTGCTCTCGCTCCGATCTTTTGCATCTTGTTTGCTCTTCTCCTTCTCTGCATCCCGCGCTCGTAGACCATCCCTGACCTCTCTACCTGTCCCAGTATCACTCTTATCACCATGTAGACTTCTTCTAGAAGTGGATTTGAGTAGCGAAGGCAACCCAAGAAGTACAGAAGATTTCTTGTGCGAAGCCGGGGTATTAGGCACGGTGCGAGCCGGATCCTTGGCGGGAGAACCACTTGTTCTCTGACGGTGTTGCGTGGAAGTCGGGGCCAATGGTAAAGTGGGTGAAACCGACATGGGCGTGACATTTGTGGATGGAATCTGCATACTTTGCGAAGATGAACGCCGGAAAAAAGGTATTGACGAGGGTGTGAGGCGTTTGGATTGTTGTCTCCGTATGGATGAAGCTGGGCTCAGGGGTGCGTTCTGTGGAGCTGACAAACCTGTGGTATTGTTGCTGCCACTCGAGCCGGTCCCAGGACGACTAGAAGGTCCTCTTTCGCGGTCGGGAGTCTTGGCGGAGAGGACGGCGGGCGATCTCGGACCACGGGTGGATCCGATAGAGGAAAGTGACGCGAGTGACGCCGCCGATGCCATCGCGTCAGGCTGGACAGGTGACCAAGACGCGCTCGGAGCGACAGGAGGTGAAAGAGCGTGCTCCCTCGACGCAGATTTGCGCAATTGCTGACTGAAGCTTTGCATTGAGCGCGGACTCAAAGGGAAGCCAGATGTCTTGCTATTTGATGGCGAATGATCCTTGTCTTTCATTGAGGAAATTGAAGATGAACTTGTCAACTTGATGTTCAACGCGTTAGAGAAACTCCATTTCTTTGAAGGTGTCTTGGTTACAGGTGGCGCAGACTCCGGAGCAGAATGACTACCTTGATTCGCAGACGTGTAGGGACGAGGAGCGTGAGAGTGAGCCGAGTGTTTCGAAGTCATGGGAACCTCAAGAGAGACCGTGCGATCAATTTCGCCGTCATCCATTCCAGAAGGGGGAAAGGATATCCCGTGCGAAGACTGTGGAGGAGAACGATAACTCGACAAGTCCTTCGGCAACGGAGGAACTGGAGGAACACGATCTTCCTCGAAAGCTTCTGCACTGGCTGCAAGTGATCCGGTACGATCCTTGTATAGTGCGGCATCGCCACCAGAGTAAACACTCGAAATGTCACTACCGGCGCTGTTACGCCTTCCCTTTCCGACACCAGTAGAGTGCCTACCTGAACCGGAAGGGGCGGATACGGAGGTCGCACTAGTAGCAGTAGATAAAGATGCCGAGTCCCGCGAGCTCGTAGGGGTGCTTGTATAAGTAGTAGAGGAGGCAGATCCGCGCTTAGGAGTGAAGCTAAGGCGCGCACCGATCGACCCATGCTTTTTCGAGGGTTTCTCAGGACCCGAAGAGGAATGATGCTCATCCCCGCTTGTGACAGCCCCCGTCCGTGCTTCATGGATGTCTTGGGTGATGGCATCTCCAGAAGGACTAGAAATACCAAGCCCCGATGTCACTTGCCGAGGTTCCTCCTTCCTCTCCCTTTCCCTGGTGCTACCTCTTCGGCTGATCTTGCCACCTTCATTCCCGACTCCCTCCCAATGTACGCCAGGCCGACCGGTGGTGCTCCCCGGTGTTCCAGGCCGGCTCACACTCGCCCGGTTTAAACTACCCACACTCGCACGTGCACGAGCGGTCTTTCCAGACAGGCCGTCTAATTTGCGGAGAGCTTCCGCATGGGCATCATCATCCATGCTGGACCAACCCTCCTGAGTTCCACGGAGGAGGGAATGCGCAACGTTCTGTGAAGGATGACTATGGGAAGCCTCCTTATTTGACGAAGAGGGACGATGAGGCGGGATTGTACCACTGCTGGCATGCTTGAGGAATTGATGGATGGACGTCGTAGAAGGCGAAGGAGGCAGGTGTGAAAAGTCGGTAGTGTGGACACGACGAGGATGGGTCACCACAGCAGGATCGGGTCCGGAAGAGTCTCCAGCAGAAAGTTGACGCGTGTGTGTGCTCCGTTCACGGTCTGCACGGGGTGGGATCGCAATCGGAGTGGATTCAGAAGAGGGCGTTGATTTGACTGGTGCATTGGCAGAGAGACTCTCTCTACGCCGCTCTCGAACTCTATCGCGAGCACTGGTAGCTGATGCTGTCGACGCGGTGCTACGATGCTTACGAAGGCTAGGTTTTTCGTCCTTGGAAAGAGGCTGACCGCGATCCTTGGTGGTAGAAACACTGGAGCGCTTTGAAAGCAACGATCCCGTGTGATCCAGCTCAAACTCGTCTGACGTGCGTTTCTTTGCTTTACGGAGAGGAGTTAGGGGAGTGAATGAGCTTGGGGGGGAAGAAGACACGTCGCTTAAGAGAGACTGCTCAGTCGGTAGGGGCGGAACGATGGGCGAAGGAAGCTCGGGCGACGAGAGCTTTACACGGTCGAAAGGATGTAGAAAATCTGAGCCATGGGGCTGACGAGGGTATAGGATTTCTTCTCCGCCGCTCTCATCCGCTGTGGAACGTCGCGGACGAATTGTACGGGCCAACGGCTTGACGTCCTGCAACGGGCGCAAGGTCAACGCATTCCCAAGCAGCCAGCAGAAAAAGTCTAACCTGATCCTGATCATCCAGTTCGCCATCGACCGCCTCGATCGTCCACGGACTATCCGGACCATCAGGTTCGTTGTTTGAGACCACGACTTCGACACCGTCTTCCTCGTGAAGAATACCGAGGATGTTATCGTCATCGTCGGTGGGGTCTTCCTGAGTACTCCGTGCGGATTTGTCCCAACGGGGGGTAGCCAATTCGCCGACTCCAACGAGGCCATTTCGGTCAATGTTGGCAGGATCCCGTGCGGGAGTCAGAGGCGAGGACGGATCACAACGTATGTGAGTCTCCGGGGTAACACTAGAGAAGGACGGTTCTTGTGCCGGAGAGTCTGATTGCGACTGAGCGCCAAAGTAGTAGGGGTCCAGAGACGAGGTGGACGACTCTGGGCGCGAAAAGGAATCCTGGTCTGCGTCGACCTGCAACGAGTCATTGGAAGAGGCCGGCTCCGAGATGTGGACGCGAGGCTGAGAGGGATGCGCGTCAAGAGAGGACGTATGTGATGACACGTTAAGACGTACTTGGACAGAGAGGGCACCAGAGACGGGAGGGGCGAGCGAATCCGGGTCATCGATGGGTGTGACGTCCCGCGGTAGGCGAGCGGGGAGCATGAGGGGGTCATGGTCGTGCTGGGTGTATGCTGCAGACATGCCAGAGCACCAAGTTGACGAAACGGCGCAAGGGTGTGGTGAACGGTAAGGAAAGAAAACGAAAGAAAAGAAGAGAAAAAAAAGGGTGGTCGAGGTGATGGTCGACGATGGTACTGGCGAGACACGAGGGGTTGGTCGTCGTTGACAACGACGAGCAAGAGGCGTGGGGGAGAGCAAGTCGGGTGTCGTATTTGTCATTGTTTATGCAGTGCCACCTTGATGGCCGCGAAAAAAAAAATAGTAATAATAATAATAATAATAATAATAATAATAAAATTCTAGGTTCGGTCCAGGAGGTGTTGGTCGGTTTGAATACGTAGAGAGAGAGTGTGTGTGTAGCATGTCGGTACAAGTGAAGATCTGAACTCAGAGCCGGGTGCCATTGACATCGCTCCGCTTTCTCATCAGCTTCACCGACCCGACAGTCCGCCGAGCTCAGCGAAAGCCCCGTCGTTGTTGCACCCCGCCGTACGTTTTTGCAGACCGCGTTACCTACGCCGACTGACGTCCCTGCCATGTCTTCACAGTTGCCCGCTCCCCTGTCGTATTCCCACCCGCCCCCGCCGTACTACCGTCGGTCCCGTTCAAATATCACCTCTTCGGCTCCCACCACGTGAACTCGAACACAGAACGCGGACGCCCTGAGCCAAGTTTGTCAAACGCGTGCCCGAGCCCCGACTGCCTTTAATCTTGACCGAAATCATACACAAATCGTCACCTCTCCATCGTCTTCCATCCTTTCCTCCTTTTCTTCCCCTCTTTTTCCTCATCGTCCACAATCTCCCCTACTCGTCATCCTGCATTCACGCACTCTCACACCGCAAATCTCTACACCATCTACCATCTCCATGTCCTCTGTCGAGCGAAATCAGACGCCCGACGGCGACGACCTCCCGGATTCGCAATCCACAGACCTTCAGCCACAAATGACAGTCCATCCCGTCGGTGGCTACTCAAGCATGCCCATGCACATGTACCCTTTCCCACCTGGTCTCGTCCCTCCCCAGCCTCTCCGTTCAAAGCGCAGGCAAGTTAAGAACGCATGCACAAACTGCCAGAAAGCGTGCAAGAAATGCGACGACGCCCGTCCTTGCCTCCGCTGTGTCAAGTACGGCATCGCTGAAGAGTGCGTCGACTCTCAGCGAAAGGAGAGGAAAAAGGGTGTGAAACGTGGCCCCTACAAGAAGCGCGATGGAAAAGGTGTGTCGTCGTCTTTCTCCCCATCTACGCATCACCCACATCATTGTCCTCTTTCTCTCCCTTCATTTCCTTTCTGACTTTGATTGAGGTCGCGCAGGCACCAACGTCGACACTGCCGACGCGCCAGAGCAGCAGAGCATGTCCATTCCACCAGGCATGCCCCCGCCCTCGGCGTCCCCGCCTATGCCCCCCTACATGGCAGCCCCAGTAGGCTACGCGGCGGGTTTCTATGGGCAGTTCCCCGCCCCACCCACCCCAAAACCGGGTGAGGCCCCAGCCTACTACCCCCAGTTCTACATCACACCCGTCCCTCCCCCGAACCACAACGGGCATGGACAGGAAGGTGAACAGCAGGGGTACGCGCAGCCGGCGCAATTCTATCCGGCCACGTTTCTCCCGTACGCCCCCCAGCCGTACGGTCCCTACATGGTCCACCGCCCCGATGGCCAGATGGCGATGACCACGCCTCAATACGCGTCGTTCACCCAGTTCTACGGAAAGCCACCTTCCGCAGGGGGTTCGCATGAAAACGGGAGGAACGACCACGTTCATGGGGACGAGAACTAGATGAGATGCCGCCGTCTGAATTAGACTGCATCTAATTGTTGTTGCTCTTTTTTTTTGGTTATCCCACATACTCTCCTCGTTGATCATCATACACATGGTATGCCTCGCCTTTTTTTTTTTTTTCTCGCCGTGTATGTAAACACCTTGTAGGTTGAATGATGATGGTGTCGCGCGACCATGTCATGCTTGTTATATATTGTAGTACTACAACGCTTGTCGATACCTACTGCCGGCCCAGCAGGCATTGTCGCCTTATCTTACCCCCGTCCGCCTTGATCTAGAACCTCAAATCCTCGACGGATATGAATGCAATGACGAGGGGACCTACCGAAAATGTCGGCATCGCCCAGCACAGTCCGTAAGCCCCGACCCCGCATCATTCTGGGCCGATGTACCGGATCTCGATCTAGGAAACAAAAAACTTCGCTGTCACGGACCGGAGGGTCGCTGCTATTTGCCTCTGATTCCACTGCTCAGCGGCGTTGCCAGGACCCCGCACCGCTATTTCTCCTGAACCCAGGATGCCATTGGTTTTAAGAGCGCCAACAAAGGCGGTTGTCACAGGCGGCGCGCGGAGGGGTCGCGGGTGTGGTCATGGTGTGACAGCAAGCCATACTGAGAGCCCCGAGACATATTCGGCTCTCCTGTGCCCCGGTAACCAGACGGCATTCCGTTCCCAAATGTTACCGTGTACGCTTGCAGGGCCATCCACTTGCGAAGCAGACCCCGTTCGGATCTTGACAATTCATCGACACCTTCAATCGCAGCGAGGGGGCCCAGCGGCAAGATAATGACGGAACTTTCCCCACACCCATCCTCGAGGTGCTTGAACGTGCGCCAAGACGAATCCAAAACAAATTCTTCGCAAAGGGTTGTCCATAGATGACCTGTCAAAAGGCTGTCACGAGTGCTGTCATTTGTCCTTCATGGCGCCGCATCACCAAGATCATCTCTGCCCGTATTCAGGATGAACTTACATTACTCGAAACGTGTGCTCGATCGTGACGCGCTTGGCATTTGATCCGAGGGGTTTGACATGAACCTGAAATCCCTTCACCCCCGCGCCCAACTTGAAGCATCGACACCTTCATATCACACGCATGATTGAGTTCTCCGTTGTTACAGCGTGGTCGCGCCTTCTCCTTGCACATGCCCTAGATCCGAGGAACTGCGTGGACAGCTTGTCTTGATTCGGACGTATTGTTTATATGTCCTCAAAAGGAGGTTGGTAGGCGTATTGGATGTGCCGGAATTTACTGCGCCACTGAGGGAGCCAGCAATGGCAATACACGAGTTTTCGTCCTCCTGCTTGCTTCCTGAAATGGTCACCGACCCTGTGCAGGCCTGTTCCTTGGGATATTGTGATCGCGGCGATTAAGGTAGTCATGCGAGTTTTAGGGTTTGGCTGGCGCCCAATGTGAATGGGCGCGCGGGGGACTGGATTGAGGGGCAGCGCCATGGTGTGATGCCGAGTCCAAGTCTCCTGAGTGTGGATCGGACAATCATCGTCCCCCCCTCGTGATAATGGCAGAATTGCGACGGCAAAGGGCCTTTCCTGCATCCATTGTCGCTCTGTGGTAATGCCTTCCGCCGTCGGTAGAGAGTGGATTGACCTTGCGGTCATGTACGTCCTACGACGTTTTGGCACCACGTCTAGGTCTGCACTGTGGAGTGGAGCGATGACGGAACAAACCACCTAGATCAAATAGGTGAGTGGTAAGTTACCGTCGACCCACTGGGCTCTTCCCGCGAACTTCCGGGACAACGTCATATTCCCTAGAAGTATCGAGTGTTGCGTACCCTCGATCGACACAGGGCAGCTATGATTCTGTTGCCCAAGTTTTCGGGGTCACGAATTCAGGTCATCTCCGCCTACAAGGCATGGCCACGCGTGAATCGATGGACTGAGCTGGCAGACTGAGCTAGTTCCAGGTGAAGATGGTTCGCTGGTGCAGCATCTTTGTCGTGTATTGTTGGATTTCTCGCCGTGGTCAAAGATCATCAGGTCAATATCGCATAGTTTTTACTGTTCAATACTGCAGTTCAAACTCGGTGGGTTTAATTTAGGGGGTCATCGAAAATGGCAAGTCAACACTAACCTAAACACGACCATACAAACTTGCCCAGTCAACGCCTGTTCTCCATGAGGATTGCGGCTCCTTAGGACGTTACAAGGTCGAAATGGGTTCCGACTCGTCAGTAGCCCACGGTGATAGTCGACTTCTGATGCGGTCACTTGGCTCAGCGAGGTCTTTGATTGGTCTGCAACTGGTATCTCGACTGGTCACGTTCGTCCTCAACCAAGGCCTTGTTCGCCTCGCCTCGCCTCAAGCTTATGGAACAGTAGCTGTCCAGTTTGAGCTCCTTATGAGCACTATCCTCTTTCTGAGCCGGGAAGGTGTCAGGAATAGCCTCCTTCGGGTTTGGCCACAGCAAACAGAGGTCGACCCTACGCACATATCGGCCGCATGGTGTGCAAATCTATCAGCATTACCTTTCTTCTTCGGCCTACCTATTACACTCATTACCGTCGCGCTTTATGCATTCTTCGCCAGCGAAGCTGCTAGAAGTCAGCCTCACTTTTACCTTGCGCTGTTCAGCTATGCTATTGCTGCCGTCGGTGAGTTGCTGAGCGAACCGATGCACAATCGGTGAGATGCATGTGTAATTCGTGGTACGAACCTACCTAACCCTTATAGTGCTATGGGCGAAGTGCGCACAAATGTACGAGTAAGGGCGGAAGGACTTGGAATAATCGTCAAAACTATCACAACCTACTTAACATTGCTTTACGACAGCAACTATCGGGGTGCAGGCGAGTTGACTTTGATGGCATTTGCTCTCGGCCAGTTGGCGTACAGCGCAACCGTATTTTCGGTGTACAAATCGCAATTTCCCCAATCGAGGCTTTGGCCAATCCGTTTATCCAAGCAACAACGGACATCCAGGTATGTCACTTGCTCCTCAGCTTTCTCTTTCTTTGATCTTGAAATTCGATCAAGTAGGCTGACGGTGTCGAGTGGCTTGGTCGCCCAATTCTTTGATCCCGATGTACTGCACCTCTCGATAACGATGACATCTCAATCAATTGTTAAACATTTCCTCACCGAGGGTGACAAATTCCTTGTGTCGTATTGGAGCCCTCTTCAAGATCAAGGAGGTTATGCGATTGCCGTTAACTACGGTATGTCTCCAGGTGTTCGCACATAATATCAGTTTGTATTATCGTCCCAGGATCTTTGGTTGCACGTATAGTCTTTCAGCCGACCGAGGAGATGTGTCGAGTCTACTTCTCCAATGTTCTGTCGGGTGCAACGTCAAGGAAGCATTCGGCTACAGTCGGTAGATCAGATAACCTGGGAGCGCTCAGTCAAACATCTAGTGCGGTTGCTTCTTTGATTTCAGTCCAAATTGCATTCTCCATGCTCGTCGTAACCTTTGGTTTTTCATACCTATCGATTGCCTTGCAACTTCTACTACCTGCACAGTATGTGTCCACGAGCGCGCCTAAAGTGCTGTCTGCGTGGATATGGTATATACCAGTTCTCGCTCTCAATGGAGGGCTGGAGGCGTTCTATTCCAGCGTTGCGACACCACAGGATCTACATACACAGAGTCGGTGAGTTGATCGCTTTCAGCCAACGACAAGGTTCTCACGTTGTGCAGATGGATGCTCGCTTTCTCGATCATCTATATCCTGTCTGCAATTGCATTATACAACCTTGGATTCGGTGACACGTCACTCGTGTACGCCAACATCGTCAACCTCACCGCCCGCATGTGGTATACGGCAACCTTCATTCTGGCATACTTTGGGAGGCGGATGAAAACCTACCAGTTTCGGCTTTCCAATGTAGTTCCTGGATGGAGATACACTGGCACGGTCGTGTTATCCTTTTTAGCCATCTCCCGTAACGAAGCAAGACAGAACCTCGTGGAGGAAATACGAGGACTGGGCCGGAGTGCATTGTTCTCCGCGCCTGTAGTTACTCATGTTGCGCTCGGAGGTGTGCTGGGCCTTGTGTGTGTTGGGATGTGGTGGATAACGGAAGGGAAGACATTGGTCGCTCGCCGAGAGCGGACCAAAACAGGGTAGAGATAAAATGGAACTGCAGTAGTATAGCTAGGCTAGACTTATTACGTTATTGAAAGCAAGTCACAATTCACTGCCACTGGATTCCGGCGTTGGTCCAATTTCCACAGTGTTACCGCGCTTCATCTCGAAATGGCTTTGGAGGTCGTCGTAGAACCCATTGACGAGGTGGGTGTGTTCAATGCGGTTTGCTATACCATTATGATCTAGGCATTGGCGACTCTTAGACCCAGTTGGCTGGTGATAACGGCCAGATTTATCTGTTTCAATGGCTCGCGGCTCTGGAGAAGAGTCTCAGAGGGGTTGCACTCGTAGGTTTACATACTCTCCCCATGAATCACGCATTGTCTCATCACTTTTTAGGATCAACTCAAATCCACGCAAGTTTCGATCGAAGAAACCTTGCTCAAAGTCGTATGCGGCAATGACTTGTACCCACTACCTGGTCGCGGATTGCGCAACCTGGCGGCGAGATGCTTCATCATCCAGTACACTCGAGGCGACTCAAGAACGCTGTTTGACACACTTCGAACTTTGTTAAAGACCGCAGGGGATGTGAAAATCGATAAGAATTCACTGCGGATGTAAGTTTCTGCCCACCATGCGAGGTTGGTCTCTCACTGAATGGTGTTAAGAGCAGCATTCTGGGCCATTGGGGAACTTATGGCCACGTTTGGTTCTCAGGTACGTCCAGATCCTCTGCTGAGACTTCAATTTAAGCCATCTCCCAGTTTATGTCTTTCCTGGCTGAAATTGCTACCATATCTGTGAAAACATTTAGGTCCTCTAGTGTAAGGAAACGAATGTGCGGTTTTCGCCCCGTGGAATCTGATATCTTTCGAGCAGACTCCTCAAATGCGCTGCCATGCCTTGATCATGCTTAGCAAATCCTTGAGTTCAGCAAAGAAGGGATTGTCGGATTCTCTCGTTAAAGATGTTCTCAAGAACATGAAGAATGGGCTAACTGACAAGGTTCTCCCCGTCCAACGAGCGGCCGCTGGGGTAAATTACCTTGTTCACCTAACCTTGGCTTTGTTCTCATACCGTTTCAGGTCCTGGTTGCCATGTTTTCTCCAGAAGAGTCGGTAACACTCGCAGACGTCGAGTCTGTAGTCGGAATTTGCATAAAAAGCCTGGATGGCAGTGATCGGTTAACCAGACAGTCACTCGCCCAATTGGTGGGCCACATGCTAGCGGCGACACAGGCCCTCCGAGCTTCTGCCGTGCCTGATCCTCTGCAGAAGGGGAAGAAGGAGCAAGAAGACAACGACGGGACAAACCCTGCTGCTTCGGAGAGTGTGAAACCTCTCCTCAGTCCTGGGGAGATGTTGTCACAGTTGTCTGCGCTTTTCAACAGATCGCAGCTGTCGCGAAAAGCGCGCGCGGGTATCTTTGATTTCTACGTCGCATTGTTGACGAAGCTGGGTGCAGTTTTTGCGGAGAGTAATTACGGCCTCATCGTCAACCACTTCATGACCGAGGTTGTTTCGAATCCAAAGAATAGTTCCACGAGATACGACAGACTATCCATTCAAAAGTTGGTCGGAGCATTACTCAGGGATCTTATTGCGACCAGAATGTTGAGCGAACAAGGACAAATCGCTGCAATCCAAGAGCTTTCATCGTCTTATGCGAAACGATGGCCAGCTCTCATGCCTGGACAAACAGCCCCGAATCCTACCGTTTTGGTGATCGTTTTGAAAGAGATTGCAGAATTGTTGCAACAGCTTGGAAACGCACCTCCTCCAGTTCAGGTGATTGAGATTTCTGAGTCTTCCGCCTAACAGCACACTTATTCCCAATGTCCATGCAGGATGCAATATCGGAACCGTTGTTGAATCTCTTAACTCATCCTAGTCACGGGGTACGCGTCAACGCAAGTTGGACTCTCAGGTGTTTCTGTTTCTCGACCCCCTTGCGTTTGCCAAAAGCCATACTTTCGATTTTGGAGGCGTTGCATCATGATATAGAATCATTACAATCTCCAGCTGCGCCCTCTGATGTCGATCGACGTGCCCTGGGACGTGCATATGGCTTGGCAGGGTTAGTTGCAATCATCCCGCATCGTCCTTTGTACGTTTCCTTCGACATCGCATCCAATGTCCTCGATACAGCCACGAACCTTCTCAAGCGTGCGAGCGAGCACGACGTCCAGATGGCAAGCGTCGAGGTGGAGGTTGCATGGATCCTGATCGCCTCGCTGATGTTACTTGGGCCCAATTTCGTTCGGTCGCATCACCCCCAGCTCTTGGTGCTCTGGCGCAATGCCTTGCCAAAACCAACGAGCAGAGACACCGTTCCCGGTCGTAGTGCCGCTGAGTGGGGATTCCTACTTCATGTCCGGGAAAGCGCGCTCGGCGCCATCTTATGTTTCCTCATCCATAATGCTCCCCTGGTGACTCTTGATGTATCTCGAAGGATATCCTCCTTGTTGAGCAACGCCCTCGCATTTACGGCGGCATTTTCATCCCAGTCATTCGAGGATTCGTCTTCCGGCCTGGAGAGTCCACCACTCCGCATGAGAGAAAGCTTGCTCCGTCAGAGAGTGTTCCAGTGCTTTACTGTATTGGGATCGTCGACACTGACCGACTCCGTTCAGTTCAGTTTGCTGCAGTCCACCACGTCCCTTTTTGCAGGACCGGAAGGTGATGGGATCTCTGCGATGCAAGCCTCTATTGCATCTTCCTCTGGCGCCTTCACCTCCGTATGGCAAGCAGCTGATGGATTTGGACATGGAGTAACCACCATGGATATCGTGAACGACGAAGTTGAGGCTCATACCAAAGGACTGGAGACCAGTAGATCTATGCAAGGACAGATCGAGGACCTCACGGATTTGCTCGTACGTGTCTTTCTACAACGATGATTTTCGTTGACTTTTCGTTAGCTACGTACGCCGGTGCTTGGATCATGCGAGCATGATACGCTTACATTGTGCCTGACGATCCCTACGAGCAATGATCGTAACATTCTGGATTGTCCACCTGCTACCACGGCTGTTGTAGATGCATCGATTGAACTGTTCGCTCGACTACTTCCCACGCAAGATTTGACCACAGTGACCCGAACCGTGACCCAACTCATCGAATCGGTGAAGTCCCCCAAACTCGATAAGAACTCGGGTCGAAGGGCAGCTGTCCTTATTAACGGCGTAGTAGCTATTGCGCGTGCTCTCCGTTACGCCATGGAGTCCCACTCTCGTCAAGCAAAGGAGACCCTCGGACATTCTCAGGTCACCACTCATCTAGCTTCCTTGCTCAAGGTGACTGATCCCTGTTGGATCCCGACCCTTCTAATGCACATTACCACAGGACGCGCTGGTCGATGGAGACCCCCTTCTACGGCGAGCTAGCAGCGACGCCATAGGTCGTCTGGCGAACATCTCGGGGACGGCTTTCTTATCGAGTCAAGCGAAGGTATTGGTAGATCATATCGTCAGCAATCGTGATCCACAGGGTCGCGCAGGCTGTGCTCTTGCCTTCGCAGCCCTCTACAATCATGTTGGCGGCCTTGCTGCTGCGCCAATTTTGAAGACGACGGTGAACATACTTATGTCACTCAGCAATGATCCGCATCCGCTCGTTCACGTCTGGTCGCTGGTGGCCTTGGCAAGAGTCGTGGACGCAGCTAGCCTGACTTTCGCACCATTTGTCTCAAGCACCCTTGGGATGCTGCTCAAGATTTACATGTCCGACACTCACGAGGCTGAAGGCGGGACACTCAATAACGCCAACATCAGCGGTGATCTGCAGGCCTTCCCTGTCGTATGCCGCATAATCGATACGATCATCACGATCTTAGGACCTGATGTTCAAGAATCCACGCGAACGAGATCGCTCGTTCTTGATCTAGTCCAAGAGTTTTCGCTGGAGGACGACGAAACCATTTTGATCGAAGCCATCAAATGTACTCAGCACCTACTCATGTTCGCCCCAGAACACGTAGATATCCCGGAAACGGTGGGACGATTTAGGACATATCTCGGCTCCAGCCGCCGCCAACTCAGACTTGCTGCTATCGACGCGCTTTATCAGCTGGTTCAGAAGGATGCACTAGTAGTGTCGAGGATTGGTGGTGACCGATTGGTAGAGGATCTCTTTGCCATGTTGGATGGCGATCCTAGCATTGAGGGCGTTCGGAACGTCATCACAAGTTGGCTCGCTCAGACTGCCATTCACAATCCTTCTGCTTGGATCGATTTGTGCCAAAGGATCATGCTGCGGACCAATGCCACTCAAAAAGTGATCGACGCATCCGGAAACCTCGATGATGAGGGTCAGTCTTTAAATGCGGCGATGTCTACAGATAACTCTGACCAGGACCGATCGTCATCGGTTGCCATGTCTCGGTGGAGAACTCAATTGTTTGCTCTCCATTGTTTGCATGAGATATGCACCGCCGTCGATCAGTCTGGAAGGCAGGAACATTTCGACATACTGTATGCGCGTAGTCGGGGCTTCCCCGTTCAAGGCCTTCTCGTTTCTCGCGTACCGGATCTGATCAAGATGGCGTTCACTGCGTCAGCAGCATATGTCACCGAGATCCGCCTCGAAGGATTGGTCGTCCTTCGCGACATTATCCAGGTCAGCTAGGATTTCCATCAAATTGTTTCTTCCTAACAGTTAACTAGGTATTTGCCAAAGCACCCGATCCAGACTTCCCTGAAGCACTGCTTCTTGAACAACATCAAGCCCCAATCACCGCCGCTCTTACGCCTGCCTTCTCTTCCGATTCCACTCCCGAAATTTTGTCATCTGCCATCGACGCTTGCGCCGTTTTCGTGGGCTGTGGTGTTGTCAAGGACGTAAGTAGGATGGGTCGCATTCTCAAACAATTAACAATTGCCCTGAAAGAGGTGGATGGTAGGCAAGAGCGTATGCCTATCTCGGAGTTTGCTGACGCCCAGGTTTAGACTCGGGTAATCTAAAAATGGGAACATTAGGGGAACTCAGCCCAAACGCATCCGCCATGCTGACCGTATCCATCCTTACTGCATGGGCTCGATTGGAGGTCGCTTCCGCAGAGCAGGCTTATCTTCTCAATGTTATCAAGCCTCACAGAAGCGTCCTCGCTCCGCAATGGATTGCGTGCTTACGCGACTATGCTACCATTCGTGCAGATTCAGAGTTTGTCCACGACTTATCCATTGTTTCTGTAGACCCCTCGTATGCAAATCTTGGGAAAGTAGTCTTACTACCGGTATGTCGACAAACTTTACTCTATGCAGGTATCTAACCAGGACATAGTATTACTCTGATTCTTGGGCCACTATTCTCCAAGCAGTCGCCAATGCGATGGAACGCAGTGAACAGCACGTCTCCGATGCTATTCTTGGTCAAAGTCCCAGTGCAGCACCCGCCCCATCGAATGGCCTCGTGCTTCCTCGTACCGAACCAGCACCACTGTTTTTCGTGCTCTTTGGTCTCATTTATGAGGCCCTGGCTGTTCCTTCACCTCGGTCATCTACGACTCCTAGTCTGCGTGATGCCACAGTGACTGCATCGCTCAGGGCACTAAAGTGTCTGATCGATCCTTGTTATGCAGGGAAAGCACTTCTAGAACCCACTGTCTTCAAGGAGTTTATCAGTCTGTGCTACCGGATGGCGATGGTAGAAAACGCAACAACGCTTGTACACCTGTTGGAGATCATCACAGTATTTGCGAAGCATTTTGGTCATCTTGGGGTTGACAGTGCCGTGACCCCGTAAGCCATCGTCGAATTCCATTGGACAGTTTTGTCTTCACTTTCCCGCAGGAATGAGGCTTTATCCCCGAATTTGGTCCGTACACACTGCCTGAAGATCTGTGCATACGTTCTACGTCACGCCCGACATAACCAAGGCACTCCAGCTATTCGTAAGTGGGCCCATGTACTACCCATGCGCTCGACCGATTGAAGATCTTCACCTAGCCGGAACGATCCAGGAACTCGCCAAAATGGTGAGCTGTGCTTTAGCCGCTTTCCAACTTGTTGCATCAAGCACGGAGGGGAACGTACGGGAGGATGTAAGGGGCGTGGGCTGCATGCTCTATGCAGGTACCGCCGTTTGACGGTGTTGCCATGTTCTCCGCTAATACCATCCTATCATCAGAATTGCTAAAAGACGAAACGCTGGATATCGATTTGATAACCCCGACCTTGCCCGCATTCAGGTCATTGGTGTCGGCAGACCCTCACCCCAAAGCCCATGATCGCTATGACAGCCTGATCCATGGTATCTTGTCATCGTGTTTGCTTAATGTCGACGAAATGCGGTCAGTTTCGTCACACTTCCAACTTTTTGCGTGCTGAAAGTTTTATAGCGGTAGAGAAGGGCTGATCTCGTCTAAAAAAGTCAAGACTAACCTCCTGGCCGCCGTGCTGATCTTGGCTGGTTTGCCTTCAAAGGTAAAAGTCGCTCGTGGTGTGGTGGAACGTTTGTGTTTTGCGATCTCACAGAAGTTAGAAGAGAATGATGATGTAAGGTTGCCACTACCGGTCATCACAACTTCTCAACTCTCGACACAGATAGCTATCGTTGCTGTTCACTGCACAAAAACGATCACGGTCGCTGCCTCCGGAAACGACCTACTTCGCACTTGCGTACGCCTCTTGTTCCCTGGGCTCATCCATTTTGTTGCCAAAATCTCGCCTCGCTTGGACGATGGCCCGTTGTCAGATCAAAGTAATGCATCAATTGAAGAAGTGTTGAAAGCATTTTCTGCCCTCGTCGCACTGACATCGACAGAGCAACGTAAGACTTAATATTGTGCTATATGCGATCTGACAGTGCGGACACAGGCACTCGAGTTCTGAGCGTCATCTTGCCTACCGTCACGCTCTTACTTCGACCTTCTCAAAGTTCTCCTTCTAATGTACACTCGAGCGTGGTTGCACAGCTACTCTCGTTCGCGACCTCATCTCCGGTCAACTTTAAAGAAGCAACTGCACAGCTTGACCCGGACGTGCGAGAGACCCTGGAACTTTCCATACGGAAGGCGGTTGAAGGACCGTCGACGAGTCAGACGACCCGACCACAAATCTCCTTGAGATCCTTTTGAATAACTTCCAAGCTTGGTTAGCCTTGTTGGATCTCACGCCCGGATGTGGTTGTTATTGTTTCCGGTTGAGTTGATTACCTCGTTGTAATGACGTAATCGAGGAGTTTTACCTTGTTCGCTTCCATCTCCCAGCCGTGTGGCGTTTCCGAGATACTTCAACTCCAGCTTGCCCTGCCAATCGCTGAGAGTCCGTTGGTTGATCACCTCCTCGCTCTCTAGTATTATTACCTACCGTCAACGAGGATCGTAGACTACTTTTTAATATCGCTTCCACTCGGTTCATGGCGTGGGCTCCGGCAGGTTAAGAAGCAGCTCGGCCGACTCCAACGGCTTTCCTAGTTACCGGTGAGAGTCGCCGACGGGATCAGCTGAGCCCGGACACGGAAGTTTGCTCATTTGTTCGCACATGTGGATAAATCGGTGCGTGGTTTATTCGTGGAGTTGCATAAGTAGTTCTCGAGTTTCGTTCAAGTGGGTTCGCCATCAACCATGTCCCTCAGGTCTGTGAGCCAGCGTCGCGTCTGTGAACCATGGAACTAGCGCTGAATTTTGCCTCAGGCAGGAGACACTTCATAGGGAACAAACCACCGAAGACATTGAGCATGTACCTGTACTCGATGATCCCAGGGCTTGGGGTAATGCTCAAAAGGTGCGTTCGGCTTGCCGCTTCGTTGCATAGCAAACTCCTGACCATACACATGCCAGACGCTGACGCTAGTGATTGTGTCATCGGCATCGTTTCTCGCTGGCCTTGCAACCACCAGCCAAAATCGTGAGGGAATTTATTTTTCTAAAGTAACCAACCTACATAACCATACGCGTAGCGGCGAACGCACAAATTGAACAAGATCTACATGCCTCCAGTTCAGATATTAGTTGGAGCTTGTCTGTATTTATCCTTGTACAAGGATTGTTCCCCCTGGCGTGGAGCGCTATCAGTGAGATCAAAGGCCGCAAGGTTTGGTCTTCACGCATCGAGTAGGGTGCTACTCTAAAATGTCGTGCGATCTAGATTGTCTACTTGTCATCGATGTCACTATTTGTCGTCGGCTCGGCCGTCGTGGCAACTGCAAAGTCCATCGGTCTCATCATAGGCATGCGAGCTTTACAAGCCGCGGGGTAAGTTCACTTCCTCGTTGTGACTTTACGCCTCAGTTGACATGGGGTATTGACTAGCTCGAGTGCGGCCATGTCTATTGCCGCTGCCACCCTTGCCGATATATATGAGCCTCATGAACGGGGTACGAAGATGGGGATATACTATGCAGCACCACTTCTCGGCACCTTTATGGGTCCCTTTCTCGGCGGGGTCTTCACAAATGCTTTTGATTGGCGCGCAGTATTCTGGTTTGCAGTTATCAGCGGAGGTGTTGTTTTGGTATCCTTGTCCATCCTCTTCAAGGACACCTTTCGGAAGGAGAGGAGTCGCTCATATCAGAAGGTCCTCTGCAGGAGATTAAAGGAGCGTCGGCTGTCCACGACCGCGCCGAGTCGGGTTGGGACCGCAGAATCCTCCTCTGGCAAGCCACGGCATATACATTTGGACAAAGCCACTGCAATGCTAGAGGCCGGAACGACTAGCCCTGACCCTTTACATATAAACGACATAACCTTATCATTTACTGATGTAAACCCATTCCCACCAATCGTCTCGGTATTAAAACAGCGGAATAACAACGCCATTCTCCTTGCCTCAGGTCGGTTCAACATGGCGTTCGTGGTCGACTTACGGAGCGCTGATCCTATGTCAGGATTAATATTCGGTTTCACATACAGTCTTTCGTATACCTGCGCAAGAACGCTATCAGTATGGTATGGCTACGATGCACTGTACACAGGCATTATCTTACTCTCCAGTGGAGTTGGTAAGTCATCTGTTTGAGTCATATTGTGGGGTTTGATACACCTCTGAGATCACAGGCAGTATGTGTGGCAGCATCCTTGGCGGACGGTGGTCCGATAGGATGTTGACAAAGTTCAAGAGCCAGCACGACGGCAAAATGTGTGCAGAGGTATGCAATTGTGCACTTCCACCACCATTTGCCGTCTTCGCCTTACGTTATAACCCCAGACACGTCTCCGAGGTACGCTACTAGCCTTACCATGGCTCCCGCTTTCGGCGATAGGATATGCTTGGGTTTGTCAAACCCACCAACCGATCGGCGCGATTTGCGTAACCTTGTTCATCGCTGGATTTTCATCGCTGTTAGCCCTCTTTTCTCAAAGTGGCTGCGAGTTGCTGAACCCCGTTTCCAACGACAGGTGGACGTTCACTAGTACCCTCGCCTATATCGTCGACACCAACGCAGGTCGCTCCTCAACTGCTGTGGCAATGAATAGCGCATACAGAGGAATAATCGCATTCATCGCGGCTGAAATTGCCATTCCTCTTCAGGTGGGCGTTCACTTTTGCTGTGATAGAACTGCAATAACAACCACCTTCGCAGGACAATATCGGAGATGGTGATCTGTACACTTTTTGGGCTGGGTTGCTGGTCATTGCGGGGCTGCTGGTCCTATTGGTTCTCAAGTTTGGGGAGCGATGGCGGGAAGGATGCCAGGAAGATGAGCCGACGATACCAAACGAAGCCTGAAGCTTGACCGGGAGTCGAGTTCAGAACTTATAGTAATAAAGGTAAATTATATTATATTATATGCACTAACGAGAATCAGAGTTCCACGTACGAACCATCTATGTGCAAGTGAATGTTGGCGACGGAGATTGACTTAAATCTCGGCATTTCCAGCCTGATCGACGCTGCGCAGTTTCACATACACATCACTTCCTGTAAAATCTCTTAATAACGAGACCAACAGATACGATGGGCGTGAGTCACTTACCCCATCCATCCAACGAGAACAGATCGAGCGAGCCACCAAAATATTTCGCATACAACCTGCTCATCGGAAGCCCATATCCCAAGCCAGCAATCGTGCCTAGTCCGACTTGCAAACCCTTCTCCGTGATCTCACCAAAGAGATTACCCTCTCCTGCACTCGCGTCTCCACTCACAGCTGCACCCCCGCCGATGTGTTGCGCAGCGTAAGGTCCACCACCATCGCTCTCAGTATTACCAGCGGTGGTAAATGCATACGAGAATATCCGTGCCATGTTAGATGGTGATACCCCCCCTCCCTGATCTCTAATTCGGATCGAAAGGAAGGGGGAGGCAGGGGAAGGTGAAGGGGAGATCGTTACTGTCACCGGAGCCACTGTATGAGTCGATGTCGTTCCGTGAAGCTTGAAGTGATGCTCGACTGTCGCACGGAAGGCGTTCTTGAGAATTTCAGTGAGGATGTATTCGAGATGAACAGGTACATAACTTCGGTGACGCGGTCAGACCACGGACGCAGCAGGTGGGACAAGATCCATACTCACGCAAACGTTGCGTCTTGGTGTCCGTCTAGGATGATGGCTGGAGCGGCCCCAAGGGTTGCCTCGCAAAGCTCACTCACGAATGCGCTACACATTTTGACCATGGCGGCGGGAGAGCAGGCCATGTCAACAATACCGTAGTGAGAAGCGAGACCGACGTCTCCTTGACTCTCCAGGGCTTGTGACAAGGCGATGTGTTGTTCAGCGATCAAACGGACTGATATCCGATTACGAATGGCACCGTCCAAGAAATTGCTTATTTGTGTCGGGGACATGTACTTGGCACATTCCTGAAAGCTAGCATGACAAGATGTCAAGACACATGCGCTGGAGCCGCAGCACAGACGCACCCTTTGGCCATGGTTGGTATGTCATTCTGGTGGCTTGCCACTAGATGGCTGAGCTCGGCTGTGAAGGATCTGTTCTCTTCGAGGGTCGCGACAGGCGGGTAGCTTGCCAGAAATTGGAAGCTCTCTCGGTACGCATTCAACGTCCTCGAAACATACGGATTGGTCCCGACGATGAACGGAAGGGTCTCGAGCGCACGCGCCCGCCTGGCGAGACGACGCGGGATCTCGGACAACACAAAGGAGACGCTGCGAAGCACGGATTCCGGTGTGAGAGGCTGACCAAAGGCCACTAGGGAATTGAGCGTGAGTGGATGAGGAGGATGAGCGGCGTAAGAAGCGAGAAGTTGTTCGGATATCTGAGCATTCGAAGGTTTGGGTGGACGTCGAACGTGAAGGGATCGACGTTGGAGTCTTGGAATCGCAGCGACACGATACCACACCATCGTAGGGGAAGGACAGAACGTGAACCGGGTGCCGGTGGAGTACACACCCATGACATGGACAGACGCTCGTACTCACATGACAAGGGTATATCACTACTTAGAGTATAAGAATAACAAAAAAGAGTATATATATCTTTGGCGTCGAGTACAGGAATCTTGATGCTACTACCAACCCTCGGCCACGATGTCCTCCAATGGATCAGAGAAACACACGGGAAACCGGTGGCAACTCATGTCGTTTCAACGTGCCTTCTGGTTCCTCTCGGTGGCTTGTGCTCTGTAGGAATCATCAGCTGGGTACAAGGGTCCCGGGATCCGTCGCTTACTTGGTTTCGCCGGCTCTATGTCCTCAGCTACCTCTGCCGTAAAAGACGATGCACCGCTCACTGAGACAGAGGCCGAGTCTTGCCGACGCGATGACCGTCGCGGTCGTGAGTCCTGTGATGTGGCAGTGTCCGGTGCCGGTGAGCGGGCAAGTGGAGGCGAGTGCAAGGTAGGATATATATTAGACTGGGTGGTGGAGCTAACTGCGGACAATCGTGGCAGTCGGATTTTGAGAGTCGGTGTAGATGACGTGCCGGACTGTGTGATCGTTACGGAAGCCTTGGGCGTCACGGGCTTGGAGGAAGGTTGAGTAAGAGGCGGGGGAGCTGGTGGGAGTACGGCGGGTTCAGACACAGGCGGTATAGGTGGATCTGACGGCACGCGTGGAGAAGGTGCACGTTGAACCACGGTTGCTGAACTGCCCTCTTTAACTTTCTCAGGGGCTTGCTTGGGTTTCCGGCGAGCCCTGCTCGTTTTCGCCTTCTCCGGCTTTCTGGTTCGTTTCTACAGATCCTTTCAGCAATGCTTCTTTCCTGTCGTGATGCTCGACCTACCACCTCTGTGACCACCTCGGAGACCGTTTCGGCGAGCGTCGGCTCTTCCTTTTCCATCTTGGCGGTAATCCTTGCCCTCTTCGGCTTGGCAGGAGAGGGAAGGTCGACAGAAGCTTGTGGTTGCGATGACGTGTCGGGAGGGGAGGCTTCCGTGGTATTCCTGACGGACGGTCGGGAAGGTGCTTTGCGCTGTTCCAGTTTCAGGACATTTTTTGCAATAGAGGAAATTACCGACACTTGCCTTTGATACAATAGGTTTTGTGGTTTCTTTGGGCTCAGCTGACCTTGGCTCAGGCACAGCGGGAGGCATTCGAGGCTCAAAATCAGTTTGGGTGCCAAAATCAGCCATAACCCTCCCCGTCAACCTTTGACCTTCTGCGTTATTAGAAGCAACAGGTAACCCTGATCGAATAGGTGGTTCTACCGGCGATTTTCCTTTCAGCGAAACTAAGTTGCGGAGATCACATAGGAGCTTCAACGGGACATAAGATATAAGTTTACAATGAATCGCGCAACGACCAAGGAGCTTGCCTGTGCGGTGTGCAAATCATCAAAGGATATGAGTGGCTCCCTAGATGACGATGATTGGAACTCGGCGTCCTCTTCCATCTCATCAAGAGAACTCAATGAAGTTAGTGGCGACGACGTCACAGATATCCTATCATTCTCCCTGCTGCAAAAGCATGATTGACATCTCTGGTCTGGGATATAAGAACAAGCTCACTTGGGCTCTGGATGTTGTTCCTTGCTTAATTTGCTCCAGAAGTCGAGCATGATGACCCGTTCCGGAACCCTGTACCGTCTTCCATTAATTAGGACCTCGTCAAGGACAAGCTTTTCTGTCATCGCCGCAGATTGGGGATGTATAATCTCGATATTACCATTGTTCCATTGATTGGGCTTAGTGATGTCGATGGGTGCAGCGCTCTGCTTTGGAACACGTCGCTTACGTTGCTATGTGGACCAAGCACGCCCACGCGTCCAGTGAATCCTGATACATCGTCACATTGATATAACGAACTCACAAAAACTTGATCAGCGTGGTTTGGGCACATCCATTTCTTTCCAAAGGATGGCATGGACGTAAGAGGAGGATCAAGGCAATCAAGATGGAAGTGGAGGTTGCAATAATCGCAAGAAACGATCGCCTTTCCACATTCCGGTGTCAGACTGTGTGCAACGGACGTCGACCTGTGCAGACGCTTCTTCGAGGGCATGCATCCAGCAGGACCGCTCGGTAGTGCTGACATGCCACATCTAAAACATAACACAGGTACGCCATTTCGGTCCTTCAATCGATATGGATCACGGTCTTCAAGTTGGCCGTGACGACTGGAAGACGTGGGTTGGTAGAAATAGAGAGGGGATAGCTAGCTTACTTTAGCCGGGGCTGCTTAAGTTCCGAGTTGTCCACGTAAGTTCCGTTGGCGCCAGTGGCAACTGAAACACAATGAAGTAAGACGTTGGTTGGAAGTGGGAGGCCACGAACCATCCTTGAAAAATGCTCTGATATCCTCCGGGAGCTGAAATTCTTTTGGGATACTCGTCTGTGCAAGGTGGATGAGGGGAGACATGAAAGATGGCGCGGGTTTGGATGGCGGGTTCTACGAGACGCGAGTTAGTATCGCATGCAAGACACAGGTCGCTAAATGGCATACTCTGCGAATGAGACAGCTTGGACAAAACCATTTTTCGCCCTCTGCGAGGTCAACTGCTTCCATGGGGGGGTCCAAGCACCAGAGATGGAAGGCTCGAGGACAGCTATCGCAGTACACCAGCGCACCTAGTGATCGGCATGATGAACAATGATCCTCGTTCAACTAAGCACCGAAACGTAAAGCGTGAGGGTAGGACGCTAACGACATCATAAAAAGCACGCACCACGCCCAAGGAAGGTTCAGGGGAGAGTGAGATTATTCCGACAGGTTCCTCTTTTACTTTAACTGCTCGATCCGTCTCCTTTCCCTTTCCCTTGTCCTTTCTCGTTGACCTTGCTCGTTCACCAGTGGTTGGCGGAGCAAAATCTTCACACTCAGGTAAGGAGTTCGCACGAGATATTGACATTGAAGGGTCGTCTGATTCGGGTTGTACCGGGTACGAGTCAGAGTCTGGGAGGGGTGGCACGCTGGGCTGGCGAGAAGGCGGTATGTCGGGTGGGGCTGGATCGGACGCAAGAAGAGGTAAGGGGTGGTTGTTGTTGATACCGCCGTTGTTCAGACTTCTGGCACTGGCTCTCTGAGCACGCCCGTTCGGAATCCTGAATGCGTAGTGATAGGAAACGACCGTGCAATAAATGGACAAGGGTTTTGGTGGAGTCGTCACGGGAAAGTGGTCAGAGAAGCCCGGTGGTGCGAAAAGGAGAGGCAAACATACCCTTTGTCAACTCTGACCCGCTTGCGACGAGGCCCGTCGACGTCCGAGACACTGAGAGCACCCGCCATGAGGCCCGAGTAGGTGGAGCCTGGATCCGATGTAGGGAGATAGGACATGAACGCGGATGGTTTCTTTGGGTCTCGCCTCTGCGTAGCCTGCTGAACGGATAGCAGGGAAGGTGGACCTGGCAAAATTTCAGTGGAAAGAGAGGGATCCGAGAGGCCCTCGAGATGGGGCGGTTGCAGGACAGGAACTCCTTGCAACAGGCAAGCCGGAACCTCGGCCATCGAGGTCATGGTTCGAGGACGAGAAAGCGGCTGACGGGGCGATCCTCAGGTGTTCGTCCGACGTAGAAACCGGAAAGCCAAGTCCCAAGGCACGACGAACGTCGTGAGCGGCGAAATTACGACCAATGCTCGCGGCGCTCACAGAGACCCAGATGCCTCCAAGTCGGTAGCAACCAAGGTTGCGGCGGCAAACGTCTCTGAAAACACAATTTTTTCGCAAACGTTATACATCGCGTCCAGGTACTATACAATTGTCCTAGTTACGACTGTGATCCATTCTCCACGTTCGAACAGTCTTCAAGCAAAGCTTGAGCAACATCGATAAAGTCCTCTCATAACCAAGCATCAGCCAAGGGATCATTTTTTGCAAGTCATTTCAGTGAGGTCACCTATCTCACACAGGAAGAGTGGGGTGTGCTACTGCTTGGTCGAGAGAAGGGATATGAACCCTGTGCCCTTTATTTGCGAGACGAGTGTAGGGAACACATGAAGTTCGGTTTCGCATAGCATACATTACCCCCCGGCAGGAGACTCACCTGGAAATGAGATATTCATCAGAACAAGTCCCATTACTAGAAGACCCTCTGAGCGTGATACTCACAATCCTGGCGCTGTGAAGCCAATCCTTCAGATCTCTTGCTGGACCTCGCGAGGCACCGTCTATGCAGTCGATTTCTCCGATGTGCATCCCATTCTTTCTCTTCGATCATCACTGGTCGCCGGGGATTTACTGTGCACACTTGACATACGACTTTCCTTCTTGCTTGCAAGACGTCGGAGGGGCTAACGGCGAAACGTGAGATTCGATGCCAGTCGTGGGAGCGGCGGACAGACCCGATCGGTTTAATCTGACAGGAAAACATTGCACTTGCCGTGGGTGATAATGACGCGGGAGGTGGAAGTTTTTCTTCTCGCAAAAACGCTAAAGAAAGTTCAGCTGCAGGTCGTACACACCGACTCGACATACCGTTTGTGATCGATTCAGCAGGCGATAGAACGTTTGAAATCCATTGGTCCCCCAGAACTGAAGAAAGAAGTTACAGCCATCCACGAAAGGGTAGCGCATACCTGTGGCATCCAGAATATACAAGCAAGCTGATGGGGTCTCGTCTTTGGAGTGCACGTTGGCACTCTCTATCGCTGGAAGCAACTTGTTCCGCAACCACGTGACCTGACGTTTAGCGTATTTGCGCGTCGACTGTTTCATATTTTCCACCGCCTTGTCAAAGGTTTCCTGAGAGCCGTTGGACCAGAGGAACTCGCGAAATTCTTTAAATCCTATTGGCAGATGTAACCAACGTTCTCACAGGACGGATCCACGCACCTATGCATTGATAGATCCCGACTGTATAGTCGGGCTCAGTCACAGAGGAACTTGGCTCCTGCGACGAAGAAATAGTCATTTGCAGAGATTTTATTTCGCCAACAAGTCCCTGCTTCATAAAGGAAAGTTGTAAGGAGCAAGGACAGATGCACAGCGTTCGCAAGTTTACAAACCTTGATCATATCGTCTACTCTCTCATCAAGACGAGGATCCAGAGCCGATCGTTGTGCATACAGCCAGAAGCAAAGTGTTCGATATCTTTTTGTAAAACTCTCTCGCACGTCCCAACTACGAATAAAAATGATTACTCACCGAGGAATTAACGCACTCTTCGATTGTTCACTGATAATTTCGCTAGGCGTTTTGCTGGTCTCTTTCATAATTTGAAGGTTGCGCAAGACCTTGCGGGTGTCTTTCCAATGCCATCGAGATGCCACTGGAAGGTCCAAAGCATGCAGCAGCTCATACAGAGAGAGAGCATCCTCCGGATGGGTGACCGCATTAGGTGGTGATTCCGGAAGTGACGCCCACAAGTTAGAGAGCTTGGGCGTCAATTGCGAAACGGAATGCTGCAGAGAAGCGGACAGTGGATAACCAGATGTACCGACCCCAGGTGGCGCGGAGCGCACGTCGTTATTGGCTAGCCGATTGGGAAAGAGGAGATGTTGGATCCAATAAGACGTTCCACCGACAATAATAGGGACTTGGTTCATTTTATGTGTTTCTTCAATCTGCTCGCGAAAACCATGGAGAACCGGGTGGGATGTTTCTGGACTTGATACTCACCACTTGGATAGCGTCATGCACCCATTGACCAACAAAGTACTGCTCTCCCGGTTGTTTGAAGTCCATAAGAAGGTGTTCTACGCCCATACGTTCCGCTTGAGGGATCTTATTGGTAATTATGTCCATACCGGCGTAGACCTGCATGGAGTCGGCATTGATGATACGTGCACCGCGCCATCGATGTTCGCCAGATCGATCTTGATAGACGTCCTGACCGAGCTTGAGTGCAAGCTCCACACTCAACTTGGACTTTCCGACCCCAGTTGTCCCACAAATGGCGATCAAAGGCTTCAAGGAGGTCATTCTCGAGGTTACTGCGAGAGATGCATCGCGAGACCCCGGGATAGCCAGGAAAATGACGGTTTCCCCAAACTAGACCTAAAGACTCCAGGTCAGAAGACGTTCAAACGTGACCATACGAAGAAAAACAAGGTTTCTTAAGTACTCCATGTTGGCGCTCGACTGTACGAACCTTTCTAGGTTTATTTTTTTGACTTTACAAAAATTAATTAATTAAAACTCGTCGTTTCTGTCAGTCATGTCCTCCGTCATTCGTTCGAGACTGGCTCGGGTGTCCCTTTCAAACCTGACACCAGCCTCTGGCTCGTTGCACAACGTACGCTTGTTGGACATTACACGGTTGGAGCGTAGTTGACAATCGGATAGCAAAAACGCGTCGGACGAGGTCAAGGCTCGGGTTATGGTGGCACATCCGGACGCGGTCACAAAGGGCAGAAAGCTCGCTCTGGTAATGGGAAACCCAAGGCCGGGTTTGAAGGTGGACAGACGACGATACTCAAGAAAATCCCCAAGAGAGGCTTTGTCAATCCGTATGTATTCCATCCCCTTCCATGTCTTGTGTTGAACCCCCACGCAGGAACCGTAAAACCTACGCCGCAGTTAATTTAGACCGTCTTCAGCATTGGATAGATCAAGGCCGCTTGCACTCAACGCCTGAAAAACCTATTACAGCAAGAGATCTGCTGTTGAGCGGTTGTGTGCACAATGTGCACGATGGCATCAAACTACTCGGTAATGTCTGTGCCTTTATCATTTGAAACGTCTTCCATCGCATGCTCACCCTTTGGTTTGTAGGGTACGGAGTTCTTCAAGGCAGCCGTGCACATTACCCCATCCCGTGCGTCAAAGAGTGCCATCAAAGCCGTTGAAGCCAATGGTGGCAGCGTGTTCTGCCAGTACTACAATTCACTCGCCTTGCGCGACTGCATCAAAGATAGAACGGATCGTATTTCTGCTGCACCGACCCGCCGCAATGACATCAGTGTGTTCCTTGAGCACTCTGACCAACCAGTATCTGACATCTTCTCCAGTTTGGTATACCCAATGGCGAAACCGAGGCTATCTCTCTGCGGAAGCAGTGGAAAGAATGCCCCTTGTGTCGGAACGCTGGAAAGAGTTATCAAGGCAGCTTCCCGCATTCAAGACCCAAAGCTTTTCGAAAAAACCAGTGGCTCAGCCGACGGAATAGGCATTCTCGTTAATATATTATACATCCATCGTAGATTCTTCCATTCTGTCAGGTGAGATACTGCGAGTGCGTGAACGATACGATGACTGCGACGGCGAACGTGAGCGTGTGGGACTTCTAGAAAGGTACCGTCCATTCAGAGAGGGAGAACGATCCCTCTCTGCGCTTGGGCTCCTTGACATAGAGAGGCTTCGGCTCGCGCTGCGACTCCTGAGACTAGCTCTGTCTTCGCTCTTGCCTTCCATCGCATCGAGCAGTCGGCTCTTGCGTGGCCCGACATCACCGTTCTCTTCCAGTGTCTGCCGCCTCGCTATTCGGGGTAGAATGATGTCGCAGACTCTCTCTTCAGTGAGCAAATTAAAGACAAATTCGTCAAAGTAGGTTAGTGAGTACCCAGCTGTGTACGTTTTAGCGACGTTCACGGGAAGATCCTAAAACATACACATATCTCGATATCTCAGCTTTCTGTAGTCCTTCATGAACGGTTCAAGGATTTCATACACTTCCACTGCGCGAAATGTCATCCGGATGTACATCGCTGCGAGCGCTCTCATGTACCTGATGAACAGGTCAACCTGCGCCATTCAGGATCAGAAGTAAGGATCGACCTACTTGAATTCATCGGCCTGTAGATATTCGATTAAAATCTCCTTCTCGGGCTGAATTTGTAAGAGCTTTAGAAGCAGACAGAGGAATTCGGTAGGACGCTGATTGCCATAGACACCCCCAACGCAACGGAGCTCGATAGCTTTGTCAATGAGCGACTCGGCTGAGCGTATCATTAATAATAATAATAATACCTCCTGCACGTTGCAAACACACCTGTCAATGCGAAGCAATGCTCCTTCCAATACGCTGACTCCCATATCCGGTTCCGAATCACGGTTTCCACCAGAAACTGTGGGAATGAGGAACAGCAAGGGTGCAAGAATGAATACATACCTGTGGGTTCTGGCCGTGGATAGCCAATGCACCTTTAACTGTTGTGTTTGCCATGTAGGTCGAGCTGTTGTTGCAAGTCCAGAAATTTGCCTCATCTGTATTTAACCCAAAGTAGTAATTCCCCTGTCGTCCTCCATTCACATTTCCACTCACGCAGACCGTATTGAATCCAGGATTGTCGGGCTGTCACACGTGTCCGATTGCTACATTGTACACAGATTCTCATACCATGCCCTGCTTATTGTAAATTTACATCAGTCTTCCATGGCCCATCGAGGAAGCCATTCCTCCCAGTCTTCCCATGCAGCCACATCCTCCGCCTCAGTGTCTTTGTCCGCATCATGGCGGTCATGCCCCTTTCGAGGGTCAAGAATGGTAGATAAAACATGCAGTGCACCATTTCGTGCAGGAATATCGAAGAGCCTGACGTGATGCCCATTAACTTTGAAGTTGGTAAAGTATCGCGGTAAACCGGGAATAGGCAATCTTGATTTGTAGCGCGCAACATGGACCAGAACATAATGGTCCTTAAGAAGTGTTTGAAGAGTAGCATTGTACTCGTAGACGAGCTCTGAGAGGGGACCAGCGTTTCTGGGCAAGACTAGGCCTTCTACGTCAACGTCAGCGGGAGCTAGCATTGAGATGGGGAACTGCATCCCCGATGGATCATCAATGTAGCTAGTGCGTTCCGCAACGTCAGAAGTCGAGTTGTGGAAATAATCTGTAGACGTTTACAACAATCTCTCGTAGGGCTGGTTCACGTGCAACTCACCAGTATATAAAACGGAGTTGGGCACGATATGATACTCCAGCAATTTCTTCAGTGCCTTCTGGCCGAATGGTGAAAAAAGGTACGACTTCAACTTCCTCGGAAGGCGCTTGAATGCGCCGGATATAGGAGCAAACGTAGTAGTTGCCGTTGCCCCCAAGAAACCAGTTTCCTTGCCATTGTCTTTCGAGTACCTCCTGCGATCAATCGCATCTGTGAGACCAACACGCTGGATGGCGGATGTCTGCAGAATGTCAGCAATCCAAACTACGATATGTGAATGGTGAGGTCCTCACAAAGAAAGAGAAAACGTCTGGTGCATAAAAAGCCTCTTGAAAGATCGATGGAGGTGGTAATATGGGATGACTGATCTCGTGGATGATTCCTGGTACAGTCGATGGTGCGAATGAGAACAAAAGCGTGAAATAAACCACATACCATTCTTAGCTTTAATGTCTCTCTTCGTCACCTCCACAAAAATATTGATTCTCAAGCGCGGGGGAACTGAAGTGCTGAGAACACTCAACCTCAGGGGTTCATAGTCCATAGAGCCGTCGTGGAGTGTCAGGTTTGTGGGATAGGTGGAATTGCGAACGAGGTCTGCCACTTCATATGACTCTGGAAGGATGTGATATGCAAGGATCTTTTGAACGATTCTTGCCAATGCTTCTTTACGCTTCTCCTTATCGCAAGAGTCTGGTTCTTCCTTGAGCTCCTCCGCCTGCAGGACAAGGTCTGCAAGGTCTGGGCCGACGTCATGGAAGTCGTCCACTAGGAAGGGAACGAGACTCTCATTGTGCCTATGATGGCCATGGTGAGGTTTACGATGATGCGGTAATTTAGGGTCGGGCACAGCAAAGAAGGTGATGCTGTAGGAGACAACTCAGATTACTGCGTGATCTGCAACAAAATCCGTGGACCTACCTCTTGGATGAATCATTGAGAAGGTCGATTACGCTTTCGCTGAGATCTATAGCTTTCACCAAACGCGAGTACCTGGCCTGTGGTAAGTTCCTTCACACTCACTGGATTGCTCCGGAAAATACTCACTGCGTGTCATCTTTCAGCGTCTGGTAAATGGTCTTCTCTTCTTCGAGTTCGCTGATGTATCCCAGACATCCAACGACAAGGCCTTTCAGAGAGACCTCGCCGAACCAAGGTAAGGTTACCACAGGTAACGCAGAGGCACCGCACGCAATAGCGAGCGGCATGAGCCTGGCAAGACGCATATTTTCTTTCAAGTGGTAAGAATTTGCGTAAGAAGTGGATGCACAGGGTTCAAAGATTGGGTAGAGTGGGGGACACCATATGTATGTAAGGTCGATCACTCCGCAGTATCGCTGCGGAACCCACCACAGCTTTGATGAGCGCCGTTCCCTCGTGTTTCAGACCCAACTGAGAAAAGGAAGGGAATAGCCCCTGATAGAGCATGATTTAGATAACTATCTTCACTTACAACCCAAGGATATCTCACCCTCGACCAACCGTCCGGCTTAAATTCCATTGATATGAAGTGAACGTCGAATCGTGAATGGTGGTATTATGTCCGGTAGGGTACAAGCACAGAGACGAGTCTACTCCACCAATTGACGGAAGCGGTCTAGGATCTCCGTATGTACAGCATCCAGCTTCTGCATAATTGTTTCTTTGCCTTGCGAAGGCGACTTGAAAGCGGGAAGCGAACGTTAGCGACAGCCCTGCTGCTATATCGCATATCTCACCTCAAACTTCATCTGAGAGAGTTTGAATATCAAGTCTCCCGTAGACTCTCTGACCCTAGCGAACGTCATGTCGCCCTGTGCGGTTGCCTTCAAAGCGGCATCGTAGAACGCAACGTAATTCCTCAACATTGCATTCGTTTTGTAGAACGGACAGTAGCGGTCATATTCGCTCATGCCATTCTGTTGCAAAAAGTCATCCTTGAGCATCCTCGCAACTTCAAGTGTGATCTTGTCATTCTCGCCGAGTGCACTCTTGCCAACGAGTTGGACGATCTCCGCAAGATCTTCTTCCTTTTGAAGGATTTCTTTGGTACGTACACGAAGCTCGACAAATCCTGGTGCATCGCGCTCATAGAAAGGTTCGAGCACTTTCGTGTACTTGGAGTATGACAAATTCCAGTTGACGGATGGGAAATGTTTGCGTTGAGCTAACTTCTTATCAAGACCCCAAAAGACCTGGACGATTCCCAGTGTGGCTGATGTGACTGGGTCCGCAAAATCTCCTCCGGGAGGTGAAACACTAATTGTATCTGGTCAACAAAACCCTATAATATCACTCGATCTATGGCAAAACTTACGCTCCAACAATGGAAACCGTCCCTTGACGCTGTGGGCTTCCCAGGCATTTAACCTTGCCGGCTCGTTCGTAGAAGCTTGCGAGTTTGGTACCCAAGTAGGCAGGATACCCGGAATCAGCTGGCATCTCTGCGAGGCGACCAGAGATTTCACGAAGGGCCTCAGCCCAACGTGAAGTTGAGTCGGCCATCATGGATACGTTGGATCCCTGATCACGGAAGTACTCCGAGAGCGTTATACCAGTGTAAATGGATGCTTCACGTGCGGCAACAGGCATGTTTGACGTGTTTGCAACAAGCGTAGTTCGCTTCATGATGGGTTCTTTGCGATTGCCAACATCCATCGTCAACCCAGGGAACTTGCGAACGTCAGCGTGTTAATGCGGACAGATGACAAGATTCCTCACATCCATCAAAACTTCGGCCATCTACCGTGACAACATTGAGTGGGGGCAATACAGCATACAACCGACTGACCTCATTTCCTCGTTCTCCACATCCAACGTAGATGATGATATCGGAATTGGAATACTTGGATAACGCTTGAGAAATCACAGTCTTGCCGCACCCAAAAGCACCGGGGATGGCCGTAGTGCCTCCTTGGACACATCTTTGCATGATAAGTTCATGAGTCCGGTCAGAGAGGCGCTCACGACTCACGGGAACAGCGCGTCCAGAATTCGTTGACCAGTCAACAACGGGTAATCTGCTGTCAACTTTTCGGTGACTGGACGGGGTGCGCGAACAGGCCATAATTGCATTAGTGTGTGTTTAGCCACTCGACCGTTGAATTCGGTCTCTAGAACGACATCCTAATATGGTGGAATGAGTGCTGGAAGGTCGGACAAAATGCAATCAGGACGAACATTGACAGTGTAACTTCCTTTTTCTGCGATGCTGGTGATAGTACCAAGTGCACGGGGTGGCAGCATGATTTTGTGGTTGTCCACGAGCGAATTCTCGTATACCCCTCCGAATATGTCACCTCCCGATATATGATCACCAACCTACACACGTGATCAGAAGGACAGCATTGTCGATGTCAGAAATGTACTTTGAAGGATCCAGGAGTGAAATCCCATTTAATGGAACGATCGAGCACTTCGGTATTGATACCACGTGGGATATAGATAGACTTTGAGAGTTCTTGGATAGACTAAATGGCAATGTAACCGAACAAGGAACAAGGAGACACGAAGCAGCTTACGCGCAATGGTCTTTGGATACCATCGACGATATTACCCATAAGACCTACATCATCTCGAATATGGAACGCCAAGCTAAATGATAATTACACACCTGGACCCAGTTCTACACTGAGAGGTTTGCCTGTTCTCAGAACGGGATCTCCAACCGTGACGCCCGATGTTTCCTCGTAGACTTGGATAGTTGCTTTGTCTGCCTCTATCCGAATAACCTCTGAAATGAAGGTCAGCGATGTTGAGCCCACAGATGCTGCGGATTTACCCCCTACTAGCTCATCGTGTCCGACACGGACCAGTTCATACATGGCAGCACCGGTCATGTTCTCTGCGATCACGACTGGACCAGAAACACCAAATACCTGACCGAAGCGCGATTCATGCTCCTCGTCCGCGATCTTTGGAAGGTCACGCTTTGCATTTTGTAGTGCACCAGCCATCGTCGTTGGTAATGCAGAATGAAGCGAAGCCTTGGTCGTGCCCGGGCATCCAAAAGCGGAATCCGAATTATATCGGGAATAGCCGATGCGCGTATACTGAATGACGCGTCCCCCGTACTCACATCTTCACGCCTGATACTCGTCCATCACGATGCCCCCCAAAGCGTAAGCCCAACACTTTATGGTGGATGACGACCTCGCTGACGGACTCTCTAGTGACTGGGAGAAATGTAGGTCCCCGTCTTGTGCATAATGCACTACATTTCCACTTATTGACCTCGTGCTAGATGAAAAGAAAGTAGACGAGAAGGAGGAAAAGATTCAAGGCAGGTCATGCGATCTGTCAATCTTGGTAGTATCTTATGCATCCATCAGCACTTACGGACAGCGACATCCAAATTCTCAAGACGTATGTACGTTACACATTTCCGTTCGCCTCGGGTTGCTCGTGACGTTTGCTGTAGGGTCAGGGCCCATACGCTGCCAAGTTGAAAAAGATCGATGGGGACATAAAGGAAGTGCGAAAGCGAATTGACGAGAAACTCGGCGTAAAGGAATCGGACACTGGTCTAGCTGCGCCAAATCTGTGGGACCTTGCTGCTGACCGTGCGCGCATGGGCGAACACCCCCTCCAGGTTGCACGCTGTACCAAAATCATTCCCGTTGATCAGAAGAAAGCAGAACTGGCCCGTGCAGTCAACCCCGCCGGAGCCGTACAAGGTCAAAAAGGCGCTGACGAACAAGACAAGTACGTCATCAACATCAAACAAATCGCAAAGTTCGTTGTCGGACTGGGTGAACGTGTTGCCCCCACCGATATTGAAGAGGGTATGCGTGTCGGGTGCGTTAAGAATCCTCGCTCGACCCCTCTCGCTTCCGAACACTACTATGCAGAGTCGACCGAAATAAATACCAGATCCAGATACCCTTGCCACCAAAGATTGATGCATCCGTCACGATGATGCAAGTGGAAGAGAAGCCAGATGTAACCTATTCTGACGTCGGTGGCTGTAAGGAGCAAATAGAAAAGCTCCGCGAGGTCGTCGAGACCCCTCTTCTTTCGGTATGTCATTCTGGAAAGAGACCTACGTTCCATTCACCCCACGTCTAGCCGGAACGTTTCGTGAAACTTGGTATTGACCCTCCTAAAGGCGTTCTCCTCTTTGGACCTCCTGGGACCGGCAAAACGCTTTGTGCCCGTGCAGTTGCCAACCGTACCGACGCCACGTTCATTCGCGTCATCGGATCTGAACTCGTGCAGAAATATGTTGGCGAGGGCGCACGCATGGTCCGCGAGCTGTTCGAAATGGCACGCTCCAAGAAAGCTTGTATTATCTTCTTCGACGAAGTGGACGCTATCGGCGGTGCACGATTCGATGACGGCGCAGGAGGGGACAATGAGGTGCAGAGGACGATGCTAGAGCTGATCAATCAGCTCGATGGATTTGATCCTCGAGGGAACATCAAAGTCCTGATGGCGACGAACAGGCCAGATACGTTGGATCCAGCACTACTTCGACCTGGACGTCTCGATCGACGCGTGGAATTCTCGTTACCCGATAACGAGGGGCGTGCACACATCCTGAAGATCCATGCACGAAGGTGTGTTCACGTTTTGTCGTCCACTTGACTCCGTATCTAAAGCAAATGCGTGCTCGCAAGTATGAGCGTTGAAAGGGACATACGATTTGACTTGATTGCGAGGCTATGTCCCAATACCACTGGGGCAGAGCTGCGTTCGGTGGCCACGGAGGTACGTCCCTAAGGGTTGTGGTAACGATTATTCATAAATGTCACTCTAAAGGCCGGCATGTTTGCAATCCGTGCGCGGCGGAAAGTCGCGACCGAACGTGATTTCTTGGATGCCGTAGAAAAGGTTGTGAGACAAGGCACCAAGTTCTCGTCAACGTACGTTAGCTTTTCTTGTCTCGTACTGCGGGTGCTGACCCGAATGGCATAGACCCTTATATCAGGTATACAATTAAAGTAGCCCTTGGACTCGTAGATCTCTGTATTGTCACCTTTTTCATTGGATCCTTTCTCACTCTGCGGTCGACCCGACAACAAGCACACCACAACCCAGGGGTTCAAAATGTTCAAGGCCAAAACCAGGGCTCATCGTTCGTGTTATGCGATAAATCCTCCAGCTCGTTAAGCGAGCCCAATGTTTACTTTACTGACGCAATTACGTGGTACGGGTCGTACGCATCTCGGAGTGGCAGATTTCCTTGATTTTCTGGAAACCCTTCCTATGATATTGGCACTTTGTCATCTCGGGGACATTCAGGAAAAACATCCGCTAATGGCCTTGGCATGTAAACATCGTCGGACCCGAGCAATCCACGAATGCATATGCACATATACGAGATCTCGTCGCGGCACCTTCTCTAGAGAGAAAAGTTTGTTTTACGGACGCCTCTCCAATCATTTCTCCCCCTGCTCGTGCTATGAGGTCCCAGCATAAACATATACATCAATGCATCACGTTCGGACTCGGCAGCTTTGAACCAAATTCCCCACCACCAGCAGATAGCGGCAAGCTTTACTTCCGAATATTCCTGTCGTGATAAAATTGTCAGATTTGTTTCTGTCCTCATACTACATGCGTTCAATGTGTACGTACTTTAGACCCGGTCCAAAAATAAGGTGCAATTCGGTGCCACACCGGGGTAAGTAGATACGACTCAATCCCCTCACAACGAGTTGTGAATACATAGCATATAAGTTTGACGTGATCGCTTGACTGCAAGCGCTGTAGATTGTAATTTCCAGTGCCGAAGCGGAAAAGAACTCGAGTATTGCCAACGGAGCGCTGACAGAATCCCTACCTCACGGCGCAGAACTACATCATCCCTTGTCACCACCACCTCGATGTCTCACTTAGCCGAACGTATCGGACATACTTTCTGGGGGCCGGGACAGCTGCCATACTGGACTCGGAGATGGAATGGTCAAATCCTAAACACGACTGCGCACCGCAATATCTGTCACGGGTTGCCACAGCGCCACAGTCATCCGATTGATGGTGGTTCAGCGCAATCAGTTGCGACCTGTCGGCACCCGTATGTATTCTCCAGGAGGTTTGAATCGTCCTACCAGGTGCTTTTTTGCATAGTAAGGTTCCGTCTTCGCTTAATGTGTGTGTGGAATAACACTCAAATTTTTTTGCGGCTTGTTACCTTGCGGAGGCAGTTCGGCACAGGAGTAACTACAAGTACCGAAACGTAACTTATGAGGTGCCGGCACATGTGCCACACTCCCTCCACATCCAAGCATCGGGTCGAGGAGTGATCAAGGGACGACCTAAGAAAGCAAATAATGATGGCAAGGTGCAAACCCGAATGCACCAATGACTGACGAATATGTTTTTCTTGATCACTCCTTATGTTTAACTTTTGAAACCTGACATCATCTCTTTTAGTCGATTTCTTTCTTTCCTTGTTCCTCAACGAGCAAAGCGAACAAGGCACAAACAAGGAACAAACAAGGAACAGGACTCATGCTTGCTTACATAATGAATATATCGGGCACGTGTGGCGTTCACTCGGAGTGGTATAACGTCGCCGCTCCCAGAATCCAACGATTCATGTTCCTCCTACGTATCATGCTACGAATAGGACAGTTCACGGAAACAGCCAAGGAGTTGGAATCAAGGAGTTGGCCTCCGTAGCGTTTCTCCTCTTAGGGGGGATCTAGGTCTGATATGCGGCCACCAATTCGGACCTTATCGCGGTAGTTTATGTTTTCACGCTATACCATACACCGCAGTGCTGATCTAATTGCAGTTTGCTATCACCTTTGTGGGTACAAGGAGGCCCAAAGGTCCGATTCGTGAGATTGCCGGATAGGTCTGCCGATGTGGTGGGCGTGTACACACAAACCACAGGGTGAGGTTAACACCCACCAGCGCCTTCCACATCCGTTTCAAACAGTGAGATATAACGTAATGTTCTCGTGCCAAACTTCAACTTTGACCACCCAGAAGACAAACCCTGATTTGAACCCTCTTGTTTGACCCTGAATGAATCCGGGGTGATCAAGTCCGCTTGCCGATGTTGTCTCAGAGAGATTTGCAGGTACACAGGCTCGCGCGGTACGATAAAAGCCCCCCACCCTCGGCTCGTCTGTTCAGCCATGTCTTTCATCCAGCACCTCGTATCACCTAAACTACCAACTGCCTTTGCAGCCCATTCACATGTGGAGTTACCTGGCTATGATCTCTGGTTGCATAGCGTATGTGTTCACTCCGACGGGTTTCCTAGTGCTCATGTCAGGTTCAGATCGACAACGTTCATGTCTTGCCGACAGAACTTGATGTCTCCAAGTTTGAAGAGGCACTCTCCAGAGCCTTGCAGCTTTACCCACATGCTGCGGGGCAGCTCCGGTGTAACGACGGCCGTTGGTCTGTGCGTTAATTTGCAAAATTCTGCGAGACTTTATCTCACTTCCTTTAGATTGAAGTCACCAACACTGCTGTCCCTGTGGACATCGATTACAAGCTTGATGCGAGCTCCGACTCACTCTTGAAGGGTGATTGGGTTATCCAGGACGATATATCCTCATTCTTGAACCACCAACCTATCGGCGCTAACCTTGTCAACGGCGGCGCCCCTCTTCTCCGTCTTAAGGTGACTTTCTTCAATACCGAAACATGTATCGGCGTTTCCTGGCATCATACTCTTGGTTTGTCGATCCTCTTATTCCCCCACACCCACATCCTTCTAATCATTCAATAGGGGATGCTATTGTGCTATCGCGTTTCATGCACACACTTTCCCAATTTTACCAAGGTCTGCCCGCGGAGTGTGCAATCCCAACTTTGAAGAAATATCAGTTTCCCACGCCTTCACAGGCCACTAGGGACGAGTTTTGGCCTTGCATGCCCCATCTACATGAGACTCGCCTCTTCACAGAACTTGTGGAGATATACACCGAATCATGCAAAAATGTCGAACATCTGAGATGGCGCTTTGACCTCCACGATCTTGATGAACTTCGTTCGGCACTCTCTGAACAGAAAGCAGTGTATCTCTCGAAGCAAGACTGCCTCACTGCTTATCTCGTTGCCGTGTTAAATCGTAACAGAAGCATGCCCGTGGGGAATGTTACGAATGCAAGCAGCGTAGGTCATGTCGCATACTTGGTGGTGATGGTCTAACCTGGTTTCAGTTCCGTCACATTACCGCTTCCTTCATTGATGAGGATGGGGTGGGCAATCTGCTACTGAATGTTCGTGCATATCAGTTTCCAGTGAACATATTGATAAATAATGTCGAACTCGCCAGATTCCTGTTGAAGTTCCGACGGATATGGCTGGAATTGCCACTGCTATTCGGAATTCGCTCGTGCAGTATAGGAAACCCGATCACATCCATAACTGGATTTCAGTGGCCAGTGACCACATGCTTACGACAGCGAACTCCGGGAAGTCATTCGTCTTCACGTTTGGTGACAACGTGGTCACGGTGAACTCAAATACAGTGTAAGTTGTGCGATCTTTTCACAGCAAGCCGAGGGCTGACATTACGTTACCAGGATCGACTGGCGCAGTGCGCATTTTGGGTGCCCCGATGGCTCCCGGTTTTACACGAGTGGAATGGGGAAAAACTATCTGAGATGCTTCCGGTCCAATCCAACGAGAGGAGACGATGGCGTGTGGCAACCTCGTCAGTCGGTTGATGCTTCCATGGGTGTGGTCGGAGAACTGAAACCGATACTCCTTGAAACCCTTGGTCGTGGGATCCAATATATTCTGGACGGTGAGCGTGCTCAGCTGTGAGTGTCGGTTTATAGTGTACGGAGACACCGTCGTCGGATGTGTTGTACTTTGTGCGTTTGAGTGTCTGTGAATATATGACAGTTTGTAACGCACGAAGAGGGTGCACTACAGCGCTCGTGATCAGCTGCAGGGAGAAGTTTGATGGCTAACAAGGACTTGCTCGTGTAGATCCGGATCTGCCTCCGAAGGCTGGAGTCTTTCAACTTCCCATCACCATCGATCCCATCCTCAAGTCAGACAGTCACCAAGTCGTACCATCCGGGTAAATTACTGGTTCCACCAACTTGTCCGAGGACGAAAATGATACATATGATCTCAGGAAATTTGTTACATCGGGATAGCAACCATGTCGCTTGAACATCTTGTGAGGGAATGGCTTCGATTAGACCCGGTACGCCTTCTTCGATCCTCCCTTCCCAAACCTAGTGTCAGATCTCGCCGGACTCCAGAACGAGAAAACGAAAAGGGAAGTCCAGCTGTTATGGGACACGCAAAATACGGATGAATTGGAGAAGAGAATGAGGTAATTGCATGCAACCTCGGTGATATTGAGCTATGTCTAATACGACGCTTGCGTCCCTTCGATCACATCGCAAGGACACGCATAGAGTTTGGGACTGCGGGTGAGCTAACCGTCGATATCCATACCCACTACCAATATCATGCTCCCTTGAAGGACTCCGGGGGAAAATGGAAGCTGGGTGGGCGAGAATGAATGACTTGATCATCATCCAGACGTCTCAGGCAAGTGCTTAGAAACGCTCATGGGCGGTGTGTTCAGAGCAGCATATCGTCAGGGACTCTGTGCCTACTTATCAAAGAATATCGCCGATGCTACTTCACGCGGTATTGTGATCGGTCACGACCATCGACACAACTCGGCAGATTGGGCCCGCCTTACAGCGGCGGTGTTCCTTTCCAATAATTTCAAGGTTTTTCTTCTAAGAGGTTTGGTCCATACGCCACTGTGAGTCCCTTTTTTGTCCTTGTTTTGCGCGGAATAGGTGTAACGCTCTCATAAGTGTACCTTTTTCGGTCAAAAAGCTGAGCGCAGCTTGCGGAGTGATGATCACTGGTATGTAACTTGGCTCGCATTCCTTCTGACCTTCCAAGTTCAAATACTCTGTAGCGAGTCACAACCCAAAGGTATCATTGCATTATAATCTTCTGCATACTTTATGACCTGGTCCACTGTAAGGATGACAATGGCTTTAAAGTGTGTGCTTTTAAAACTAAAACTTTGCTTTACTTACACGTGCGCACAGGTCTATTGGGAAAATGCTGTCCAGGTAGGCCGGCATAAGTTATTGTCGTGGGTATAACTCACGCTTCCTGTAGATTATCGGGCCTCATGATGTGGGCATTGCCCAAGCAATTCTGCACAATCTGGAACCAAGGATACAGCATAGCTCTGATGTTTGTGCATCCTCCCTTTGTTGTGATCCCACAGACGAGATGAAAGAAAGCTACTTTACTCTAATCCATGGCATGACAGATCCTAGGTTTGTGCTCGAATGTAGTCGTGGTGCTCATGTAGCTACAGTCCACACAGGCTTCGTGTCGACGTTACACCTGTCAAATTTGTGAATACTTCAATGCACGGCGTTAGCGATGCCTTCGCATCTGAAGCATTTAAACGCGCTGGCTTTAAACCGTATATCACCGTAGAAGAGCAGAGGCATCCAGATCCTAACTTTCCGACAGTTCGTTTTCCAAATCCAGAGGAGAAAGGTATGGTCTATCCGCGTAGGGCTGCGGTAAGCTTACCAGTGTTATTGTAGGAGCTTTGGTGAGCTTGTGACACTTACTTTTTAGTTACCTCTGTGACACTGCACAGGAGTGCGCGATTTCAACAGCGACGCGTTCGGGTGCAGACTACGTGCTGGCGCAGGATCCCGATTCTGATCGATTCGCAGCTGCTGAAAGGGGGTGAGTTTTTGTGTTTCAGGATCGCAAATTTTTGGTTCACATGATGAGATAGCACGGATGGGAGGTTCACGACATTTACTGGTGATCAGCTGGGAAGCTTGTTTGCAGGCCGTGTCCTAGCAAAGCATAAAGAATCAGGAAAACCATTAGGTAGGCTTCTTTGTCTGGCATTCATGCACCTTGTGACGTTTATTGCGCTCCAGACAAACTGGCGATGGTGGCTTCTACAGTAAGCTCTAAAATGGTTGAAGCCATGGCACATCGCGAGGGTTTCAAGTTTGTGGACTGTCTGACTGGTAGGCCTTCGAAATGAAACCTTTCGGAGCTTATTTGAGGGCATCCCAAGGGTTTAAATTCATTGGGAATACTGCGCTGGACCTCGAGCGAGCTGGCTACGAAGTCGTCTTTGGATACGAGGAGGCTATCGGTTTCATGTTCGGTTCCGAGATACGCGACAAGGACGGGATCGCAGCCACTGTGAGTACAAGTGCATCAATGGGGTAACAAGGCTAAAAGGCGAGGGAAGTTGATGTTTGCAGAGATGGCGACCGACCTTCGCAGTCAGGGTTTGACGGTCCAAAATTATTTAAGGAGGCTCTATGAAAAGTGTGTCAATGTACCTCTGACTTCTTCGCTTAACCACAGCAACTCCACAGATACGGTTATTTTGAGGTACCTCGCTCCCACAGCTGAACCGCTGAGCTGACGGATGGTGTGTAGACCAAGAACAGTTACTTCATCTGTTCAGACGCTGTCAAGATTGACAAGATCTTTGGTGGGCTTCGTATCTTTGAGAAAACGGTGCGCCCTTTTCGACATGATCAATGTCGCGGAATGACACTCCATCGTAGTTGTACCCCCTTACGAAGCAATACCCCCGCTCGATAGCAGGATTGAATGTCACCAGTGTCACCGATCTGACTGTTGGGCATGGATACGAAAGTGAAAACGCCCCAACAAATGTGCCAAGGCTGCCGCTGTCGTCGGGACACATGATCCAATTCAGAGCAAAGTCCGCAGATGTTGGCATAGTGCTGACCATAAGGTTCGTACCACGTGTTAGTCTGAGCACCCACTAATTCCATTTTCAGAACGAGCGGAACAGAGCCAAAGGTACAGTCGCAACAGTGGCAACATCCAAAGAGGGCGTTAAACCTCATCTTTTTCTTTTTATAGATCAAGTACTATTTGGAAGGTTGTGGTAGTGACCCGGCGCAAGTATCGGCCATTCTACCCCGCGTTGTGGAACATTTGGCAAACGAGTGGATGAAGGCATCCGAAAATAATCTCGGTCGCCCTTGAGGTTGGACTTCTGTGGAGGGGCACACCCACTTATACGAGTATTCTTTCCTGCCCTCCGCATCGTGGATTCCAAATATTTAGCCTTGGTGTGTCTCATCCTTCACACCAAGCCGCTGCCACAGGGATACGAGGACGCGGACAGACTGTCAATTGTATTTTTTGCGGTGGAAGACCTACAGAGATGCTTATTCCTACATGCGCATTATACATATATTCCCAACAGTCATGACTTGATTCAAGGGGCCATGAGAGTAACCTTGAGTGACATGATCAATTCTGTGTAAGTCTGAAGAAACGGTTAAGTTACCCTCATGAAGTCTTCGTAGCTGAACCGTGCATAACCATCCCTGTTTACATCGAACCTTTGGCAGGGCATTAGGTACTTAGATGTCCATACGAGAGTGGGAGAGCAAACCTTTCAAAGGATTCAGTAAGTGTCTTGACTGTGACACATGCCCTGACAAATCGGTCAAACGAGATTCCGGGGGGTGGTCCATACGTGGAAGTTGCTGTAGAAGCTAGAGATGATCAAGATGATCAAACGTGAATAAATAGTTGTTGACGGTGACAATTACCGTATTTGTGTTCAAGCAATCTGAGGAGAGAGGGGGAAAGGTTGTACCCAAAGTTCCGCATTGCGTCAGCCAACTCTCGTTTCTCGATGGTCCCCGAATGATCTCTGTCAAAGTGCCTAAATACACGCTGCCACTCCGCGATATATTGCCAGAGTCGAGTAAACTCTGTCAATAAATTTTAAATCTATGAATGAAATCGGAAACATAGAAATGCTCACCATTGAAACCGATCGTGCCGTTGCGCTCGGTATCCTGAAATATTTTGAGCTACTCCCAGACTAGATTCAAATTGACGAATCTGCTTACAAAAATGTTAATGAGCATTTTGACCGTATCCAGATCAAACCCTTTGAAGAAGGTATAAAAAATCAGGTAATGGAGACAGTGACCAAATTACTAGACCAGTTTCCTGATTGAATACGACACGATCAGCTAGATCTGGGGCCGATAAGGTATCGCATACCGTTAACAAGTGCATTTTGCAGCTCAGTGATGGACAGAGCGCCAGATCTGTTGGTATCCACCGCAGTAAAGTACTGCCATAGCTGGGGG
>JBBPLR010000020.1:0-140063 GCA_038089915.1 Sutorius australiensis
TATTCCCCCGAATTACTTGTACCGATAGAAGAGATGCACTACGAGATTGTGCAAAGATGCCGTCCGCCTTAAATGTCCCGGTGGACAAATCCCCACCGTTTCTCTATCGAGAACGATTGCCTCGTTTGGATCTTCTACCCTCCCAAGCTTGTTGTACTGGCCGGAGACTGCGAAGTTGATCAAAAACGCTTCGGACCGACCCGGATGACCCGCCGGGTGAAGCGCCGGTGCCTCCTGGCTGAGGAAAATGGCCTCGTTCAGGCCACTTACCTATAGAGAGATCGGTTACGAGCCCGTACAAGACCTTCAACCCATCTAGGTGTCTCGGTAGATAAGGCGCGAGTACATCGTGGTCGAGAGCAATGGCCTCGCTGAGGTCCCGTGTTTCCCCAAGCCGGTTGTATCGGGTTGAAAGACAGTCTTGGAGGTGGTTCTAGGATGTTAACCGACCAGAGTTGCGCGTTGAGCTAAGTTCCAATGCTTCTCGGTGAAAGAGGATAGCCTCGCCGAGGTCTGCCATCCTCCCGAGTCGTTCATGACGAATAGTAAGACAGATGACGAGGTTGGTCAATAACAACCGCCGATCTGTACATCCTGATTGGCAAAGCGCAAGTGCTTCCCAGTCGAGGATGATAGCCTCTTCGAGGTTCCCCATCGCCCAAACCCAGCTGCAACATTCAGAGGAAAATTGCAATCAATGTCAAGCTGACAGGTCATTTTAGGATGGTCGGGTGGACAAAACCCCAGCACTTGACGCTCCAGAGAAATCGCCTCGTGGATACAGTTGGTACCGCCTCCTTGCCTAAACTCAGTGGCAAGAATCTGTATCCTTGAATGCAACTCATCTACTGCGAGTATGTCGCTTCATTGGTTTCTCCATCGACAGAGGACACGCACCTTTCGATTGAGAATCGTGCGAGGCGGCAGGGCCAGAGAGAGAACGATACACAACACCCAAGCGACGATACATCTTTTGCTTCCGTTGGTTCATTACCGGTTCGCCGTCCTGCGCCCGACCACATCCGAAACAACCGAAAATCCTTTCAAATCAATATGGCAGGCTGATGATGTGTTTGATGAAGATGCAGCGAGAATACCTTGAGCGCCTTGTCTCAGGGCCTCTGCATGGTTGGATGGTCAAGGCACGTGACGGCCATCGAGTTAGCAGTGCATGACGCGCAGTTTGAAAATTCTACGTCAACTCGTCGGTCCGTATGCTTGTCTCCTCGAACGCGTGATGTACGCCAACAACGAAGTACCCCTCGCAGCTGTATTCCCTCTTCCTTTCAGGGTCTTGTTTCTCGTCGGGTTGGGCTTGCTAGGATGGGCAACGAATATCCACGGATTGCAGCTATTCGGTATTGATGGACCTGGCGCGTTGGAATTTCATGCATCCAGCAACTATCTCCCTCTCAGGTCACCCTTGTCGAATGGACACCTCTCCACCCGTTCCTCCTACATGCCTCTTTACCGGTTATTTATCGGTTACACAGGCTGGTGCTTCGTTGCTTGGCTCGTATTTCGGGCAGCAACACGCACAGATACCGCTCTCGTGGATATATTTAGATATATCCCTGCAGTATGCATTCTCGGCGCGGCAACTGCGCTCGTGTGCCCATATGATGTTTTTCATAAACGAGAGCGCGATTGGTTCCTCTTGTGCGTCATTTTACAGTAATCCTGACACGTTCCTAATGCTCTTCTCATTAGTACTGCTTCGAGGTGCCTCTTTCCCGGCACCAACGGCTCCGTATATTTCTCCGATATCGTATTTGCCGACGTTCTGACATCGTTTGCAAAAGTCATTGGTGACATGTGGTTGTCGCTGTGCATGCTGCTCCCTGGAGGTAGTCTGTTGCGGCTCCCATCGCAGGATGGCTGGTACCAGTGGATACTGCCCGGCCTCATGAGGTCAGATCCTACATCTAATTTTAGTCCTTGTCATGCTGAGATCTATCAGTTTGCCCTACCTGATTCGTTTACGTCAGTGTCTTATCGAGTATCGCTCTCCAGCGAACTCAAGCCGCCGTCCATTGTTCAATGCCATCAAATACGCGTCATCGTTTCCCGTGATCTTTCTCTCTGCTGCGCAAAGGATCGTGGTCTCAGATGTAATACATACTCATGGAAGCTCTGCTACGCAACAGGGATGGCACGGTGAACATCCACTCTTTCGTCTTTGGTATGTTGATCCGTATCTTTTTTTCTGTTTGCCCACCCTATATTTGACTAGGCTGATGTCGGTCGTTATTAATTCGTCGTATTCGTTCTGGTGGGACCTGACCAACGACTGGGGCATCGACCTTTTGGCTCGGAGTTCAACCCGAGGGTCATCGATATCCCGTCAGCCAATTACTCCAACTCACGGGTCCCATGGATCTTTTACTCCACTTGACCAGACATCTTTGTCATTTGACGCCACAGGACGCCGTGATGCGCCATATCCATACGGACTGCGTCCGGTGCTCCTTTATCCTCTTCCAGTATACCCGATGGTCATCTTCACGAACTTCATCCTTCGCATGACATGGTCCATCAAGCTGTCAAGCCACCTTTACTCACAGTCAGACGGGAGTGTCCTCATATTCTGGCTTGAAATGGCCGAGGTGCTGCGGAGATGGATTTGGGTGTTTCTTCGTATAGAATGGGAGGTTGTAAAAAGAGGAAGGGACAAGACGCGTGCGATAGGAAATGGTATACCCTCTGATGACATAGAACTCTTCCAAGCACACGATAAGGGTCAAATACTCGATTAATTCCTGGACACTTGCATGTTATAGTACGATGACCCTTGTGATAAGTTTCCGAGATTCTCTTCCAGACTGGGTGAGTTGAACGTTCGCTTTTAAGCATAGACACTAAGAAACGAATACACTTTTCTTGTGTGCCACGTTCGGAGGTCGTTCCCGGAGCGCTACGGTCCATTCAACACATGATCGTGTCTGCTGTGGGATTCAACCAATTGACATTCCCTTTTTTACGACAGATCCCGAGAATTTCCGATCCTATCTGTTAATGGTATCACATGGCGGAACGAAAAGCAGCTCGGGATCAGTCATCGTCCTTAGCTAGACGAGGGTGCTGGGAGACACTCTTGGACTCCCTGTGACTCCTTCCCTGCGGCCGCCTCAAGTGTGGGGGCACATCATCGCAGACGAGAAAGACCTCCAAAAATACCCTTGTTGCACATCAAATGGGTATTGTACGGGGACGCGAGGCTTGGGTTCAGGCCCTGATTTCATTGGCGCTCGCATGATCACGTGCCTCACAGCTCCGAAATTTGTCTTCCAAGTCCGAGGGTGAAAACGGTCGGTCCCGGGCCTCCGCACCCGGTTACTGATGGCCGCCATCCACACCTCTCGTGATGACCCATGCTCGCACAGGAAGCCACCCGTATTGTAGTATAAAAGCTGAGTTGGAGCTTATCGTCTTGCACCCAGTCCCCCCTCCAGCTCTTACTCGCATCAACTAAAATCTTTCCGTCCTAGTCATGAAGGTGAGAGAATACCCCTATCCCACACCCACGCGACTATTCACCTCAGTGTAGGTCCTTGCTATTCTTTACAGAGGTGGTGAAGCCGCCGTTGCAGAGCCTCGTCTCCTCGGCACGCTCGAGAACGAGGTGGGAAACGATCAGAAGCACTTGTACACCGACAGCCATGTTGACTAGACCTATAGCTCGACCTCCGCAAATACCTTGAATCCCAAGGCCACGAGTACATTGTAAGTATACCCTTCTTCCGGAACTGGTCTCGTTGCTCACGCCGCATTTGATGATAGGTGTCTGACTCCAAGGAGGGTCCTGACAGCGACTTCCAAAAGCACATCGTTGATGTGTGTCTATCGCTTCAGTTCTGATTTCCCGCGGGACCTCATCGTCTATTTTTAGGCTGAAATCTTGATCACTACACCGTTCCACCCTGGATACCTCACGGCTGAACTCTTTGAGAAGGTATGAACTGTCAGTCTTTGTGAGCTGAGAACAGTAGTGTGAACACGTGTTTCGTTCGTGTGTAGGCCAAGAACCTGAAGCTCTGTGTTACGGCTGGTGTCGGCTCTGACCACATTGACCTCAACACCGCCGTCAAGAAGAGCATCCAGGTCTTGGAAGTCTCCGGTTCTAATGTCGTGTCCGTTGCTGAGCACGTCGTCATGTCCATCCTCCTGCTCGTCAGGAACTTCATTCCTGCCCACGAGGTACGCGACACACGGGTTTCATTCACAAAAGCCGTATTCTAAGGTCCATGTTACGTGTCGCGTAGATGATCGAGCGCGGTGACTGGGAAGTCTCACAGATTGCCCGCAACTCCTTTGATTTGGAGGGCAAGGTTGTTGGCACCATTGGTGCTGGCCGTATCGGCTACCGTGTTCTTCAACGTTTGATTCCCTTCGACTGCAAGGAACTCTTGTACTACGACTACGCTGCTCTCCCTGAAGGTGAGCCGGCTCTCTGGCTTCATATGTCGGCTCTCTCATCTATTTTTCATCTTTTCAGCTGGCGCCAAGGCTGTTAAAGCTCGTCGCGTCGAGGATCTCAAGGATTTCGTCTCTCAATGCGACGTCATCACTATCAACTGCCCTCTCCACGAAGGTACCCGTGGACTCATCAACGCCGATCTCCTCAAGCACTTCAAGAGGGGCTCGTGGCTCATCAACACTGCCCGTGGTGCCATCTGTGACAAGGACGCCGTCGCAGCGGCTCTCAAGTCCGGTCAGCTGAGCGGTACGTCTCCACGTTTCTCGGCATGCCTCGTCTCCCTGTGCTGATTTCGGGATCTTTACTCGGCGATCAGGCTACTCTGGTGACGTCTGGGACGTCCAGCCTGCTCCAAAAGACCACGTCTGGCGCACGGCCAAGAACCCTCTTGGCGGCGGTAACGGCATGGCTCCCCACTACTCTGGCACCACCCTCGACGCTCAGGCGCGTTACGGCCGTGGAACGAAGAGCATCATCGAGAACTACCTCACTGGCAAGCCTCAGGACCCCGTCAACATCATCATCGGTGTTGGCAAGTACGAGACCAGGTCCTACGGTCAGCGTTGAGCGTAGCAACGGGATGGCGGCGGGTTCGGCGTCGTGTAATAAGAGTATGCCACACATGCTTACCCTGTATACGTATGTATTATGCAACATCCAAAAACTGACATGCATGCATTCGATTCCCGCGTGGACACTGAGCGCCTCTGCCTCGGACTTGAGGAATGGGGCAGGAGATCCCGCAATCTCGCTCACATAGCGAGAGGCTCTCGAACTGACGACGGGAAGTCGTTCGCTGCCGAGGGTAATCGACCGTGGTGGACAAACAGCGAACGAATGTCTATATCTCAAATGTTTGTATCGGTGGTTGCTTGTACGTGACCTGTCAGTGCGCCTCAGATTCAGCGCCTTCCGCGAGAAAGGCTAGCATGGTGTCACAGCGAACATCCGGAATGGATACGATTTGCAGCGTCCAAAGAACACATCATCCAACAATCCGCATGAGATTGGATTGATCCATAGCAAACTTGGTCCGACGTGAGTAGAGCGATGAACGGGATAGATACAGAAACATGTACTACTTACACCATCTACCCCATCCTCTTTGTATAATCAGCAACGAGCTCCTTCATGAACTTCTCCAACTTGGCCGCCTGCTTCACATAGATCGACCCCTCCGGATTATAAAACCGACAATTATCGAATATCAGCTGCGCGTCGTCCGAAAAGATTTTGAGGTTGGGGTACTGGTTTGTGTTCAGCTTGTGCTCCATGGTGCTGAGGTCTGCAAGGGGGTCAGGCGAAACTAGGGAACGGATTGGACGGGACTAACCCATGGGCCGCTTGATGACCTCGTAATAGTCGGCCACTTCCTCTCCATTGACAGGAAGCAAGAAAGGCCAGGCGTTTGGCTGGGCCTTCATGTCCCCGAGTAGGCGATGCATGAAATTGTGCTCAGCGCTCTGCGGCGTCAAACGAGAGCTGTGGACCGGGTGAGTGATGAGCAATGACGAAAGCAGAACGTCGGGCTCACGAAGTGGACATTCCAGGCGTCCAGCCGCTCCCCCCTGTCGCACTGTAAGAATACGAATCCAGCCCCCAATCAGGAAATGACGTACGTAGTCCCGGAACGTCCCTGGGGTCTACGACGGTGCCTTCTGGTTGGCCCTCCTGGAACTGGTCTAGGCCCTTGTATACAACATGTGATTTGGACTTTTCCCTAATTTTGGCTATGACCGCTCCTCGCTGCTGTGCGATGATGTTCGTCTTGTCGAGGTAATCGACTTTACGCAGCATTGTGCATTGCATGATCGTACCACCTTCGTAGTCCTTGATGTATCCCGCCCACACGGATCGATGCAAGGTAATGTCTTTGGAGAATCCTTGCTTCTTGAAGAAAATCACTGCAAAATTGTCTGCGTAGGTGAGAAAATGCATCACGTTGGGGTATGTCTTGCGTATATGGGCTTTGAAATGGTCCATGAGCATGCCTCCGTAACCCTGCGACGTATTTTAGCTGCTGACGCGGAGAGAGGAAAGCCAAAGCACACCTTGACTTGGTCGACGGAAGCCGTGGCGAAGAAAACGATCTCTGCGAAGCCACGATGGGGAAATGGACGATAGCAGATTCCCCCGACCACCTTGTATCCCCGTTTGATGATGGCAAGTGCCTTTGAATTTTTATCATACACCAGACGAGCGATGTACTCTCGAGGCATCATTGGGAGTTGTGTCCGAAAGAGCGTCTTCAAGCCAGTGAGGATCACCAGCGACCGGGGCGTTCCGTCATTTTCTACTGCCGTCACTTGAATGATGCCTTTCCGAAGTTCAACAAAGGCTGCTTTTTCGGTTCTCAAAGGTGGCTGAAAACGAGCTTGCGTGTAAGAACATCTATCGCAAAGGAACCAAACTACCACTCACATGAGCGACGGACGATGGGGCTGCATCGATGGTGACACCAGTGGCAAGTCTTGTTAGCTGAGATTCATCCATCTTCTCTTCCACTTTCACTTTTGCATCCGGAATATGCCCATTCATGTCCGGTTGCATGCTGGATTTGGGTGCGGTTTGTGATTTAGACATCATGCTCGATGTTTTTTTTCCGCTTCTTTGATTTGATTTTCGCGCTGGTGTGTCTGGTGGTTGCGGGTTTGGCACCTGAGTAGCAAGAGGCTGATCTTCTTCCTCCTCTTCCTCTTCCTCGTCCGCATCGCTAAGCGACGATAGGGACAACCGGCGTCTCTTTGTGGGTGGTTCATCGCCGTCACTTAACATGGAGGACGTGGGTGAGTGAGCCCTTTCAAGTGGAGAGGAATGTTCTACAAAAATCTGTGAGCCAATTGATGACCGTATGTCGTGTGTTGCCGACGTGTCTTACCGATAGAAGGAGAGTGCATTGAGATGAGCGACACCGGCAGCTTCATTTGTTGTCTCAGGGAGAAGATATCGTCGTCCGAGTAGTCAAAGTCAAGCAGCTTGTCTACTTCCTGCAGAGAGAAATCGTGCGTCCGTTAATACCGGCCCAAACAGGGTATCCGAGTGAGATGATTGCCAACCTAAGAGGCGTAATGGAAGCATTTAGTCGGGAAAGCCGGTTCAACGTGTAAACTTGCCTGAAGCATCTCGTCGAGACGAACAGCTAAACGGCCTCTTCTGGAGAACTCCTCTCTTCCTATGACGATTTCGTCAGCGCCGTGGTCTCCTACTTCATGGCCACATATGCACGTGCATAGGTACGCAGGTTCATCATCTTCATCTGAGCCATACTGATCCAGCGCGCCGAGAGAAGATTTACGGCTGTCTTCGTCACCCAGCACAACTTCGACGTCGGACGGAGGGTGGAGGCCGAGACAGGTATCGCATGCAGAGCACGGCGTATGTCGGGCAATCTTGAATGCTAGCGCAGCATCCGTCAAGGACGTTTCAGCTACCGATGGATATGTCAGTCTCATCGTCTTTTCGTCGTCGCTAACAACGATGCCGGCGTTGCATCGGTGGATGGCTATCGGGAGGGCCACAAAACGGTTCCCACGATCGACCTTGGCCAAGCTTCTCCCTAGTGTTGGATCAACGTATGTGTACATTTCTGTCTAGTTGTTCTGGTTAGATCAGTTTCGAATCGCTGACTTGGTATCATTCTAAGCTTGATGTTCAATAACAGTGGCGTGTATGTATATGAGGAGCAATCATATCTACATCCCAAATTGAATGACACGCAGCGCTCTCGACTGCTATAGATAACATGAGAACATTAGCGACTGACCGCACCCACCCGCTCTCACCAGCCATGACCAAGAAAGAGCACACCGCAAAGTCTCTGACGGCCGAGCAAAGCATCCTTCGTGCAGGGAAACGTGGGGTTGGACAAAACTATGTCCTTGTCATCCATGGTGGCGCGGGCACAATGAACCGCGAAGGCTCGACGCCCGAGAAGCGCGCCATGTACAGAGAAACGCTGACTCGGGCACTCAAAGCTGGCCACGAGGTTCTTCGGCTGGGTGGCGAAGCGATGGATGCTGCAGTAGCTGCAGTTACGATCTTGGAAGGTAAGAGAGTGACCGAGCTGGAAGTCACCAGTACACCCAAACAATCAGATCATTCTGGGTGTGTATCCTCATTTCTCACCCTCCCTGACAGACAGTCCTCTCTTCAACGCTGGAAAAGGCGCTGTCTTCAACGTAGCTGGAAAGGTCAGGTGTCAATAACTTGTTTTGGGAGGCATTGTCACGTTGCTCACGATAACCTATCCGTTCGACTACAGAATGAACTCGAGGCATCCATCATGCTTTCCAAACCTCCTGCCGCTCACCCTGCCTTGCCGTCCACTCGCCGTGGCACATCCGTTACCCTCCTTACCCGCACCAAGAACCCCTCCCATCTCGTCCGTGCACTGTATCTCTCACCAGGTCTCACCTCGCATCCCATGCTCTCCGGCGTGACTGCGGAAACAATCGGCACTGAACATCTCGGTATCCACACAGTTGACCCGTCTTACTTCTGGACAGAAGCACGATGGAGGGAACATCGAACTGGACTTGGGCTACCAGTGGAACCGACCGAGCCGCCGTACGCCCCGGATACTAATTCTGAGTTTGAATCCGACATGGACTCTCAGACGACACACGTAGGCTCACCAGATAGCCCAAAGTTTGACCCATTAGATCTGATGCCCACCGGAACCGTCGGTGCTGTGGCTCTCGACGTTCGAGGATGTATATCCGCCGTCACCTCGACAGGTGGAAGGACCAACAAGCTGGTCGGACGCGTAGGTGATACCCCCATAATGGGGAGTGGATTTTGGGCCGAGGAATGGGAACGCGGAGGGGGTTTCCTCAAGAGGTCCTGGGACCGCTTGTCGGGGAAACCAACGCGGGTTGGCGTCGGAATATCTGGAACCGGCGATGGTGATGTATGGAGGCATAATTCCACGAGGGAATGGCGTCCTGATTCGTGCTTTTCAACTCCCAGTACTTCATCCGCCACAGTGCTGTATCGACGATAGCACATCGCATGCAATACCTCGACGAATCTCTCGAAAAAGCAACGCAACATGTCGTCGATGACTTGTTCAAGGACGGTGGCATGGGCGGCGTCATTGCCGTGGACAGACAAGGGAACGGTGAACGATTTTGCATCCCTGTTCCACGCAATCGAATTAATCATTCATCAGTTGCCCTACCACTCAACTGTGGTGGCATGTACCGTGGCGTCATCCGCCCAGACGGTGTACCCTTCACGGCCATCTTCTTTGACGATGAGTTATCTCAGCTATCAGAGCGAGAGTAAGCGACCTTCATGCAGATCAACGATTTCCCAGCACAATACAAGATGGATAGAATTTCTTGGGTTGGATCGATTAGAGTCCGGGGATGATACCATTCGAAATTGGGGGCGATCACGGAGCAACTCTGTTCGCACGATATCCACAGCCTATTTCTTTGCCAGATTACCCATCTCTTGTTCTGGTTATTTCCCATAATTGATCGTTCCAGCAGCAGACAATACTATTCCACAGTGTTCTTTCCTCGGTACGAAAATTTCTGCGGCTGTCACGACTTTAACCCTGCTGTTCCCAATGACGACTTAGATCGGCACCAACTGGCTTGTGAATCGGGAATGGTTCTTCGGCTACCGTAGGTACTCTGATTCTTGGCTCGCATGACTCTCGATGTTTCGTATTCATCCAATGCTCTCGAGGTTACACTACTTTGTCATTCGTGAATCAGCCTCCCACTCCTCGGACTTGGATTCCGGCGGTTCGGCCCGCGACGAGCAACGCGGCTATCTTATCTTTTCCCGCATTATCGACTTCACACACCGTCATGGATTCGACTGTATACTGGTCCGATAACATGAGAGCCGCTTCGACTACGACCCGCATTCCTTCCCACCAGGCATGACTGATCCCACTGTGGTGCCATTGATGGCGAAGCGGAATATTCTCCATCCCGCGGAATGCGATGCTGCGCAAAACTATGCCCTGGCCATCCATGGTGGCGCGATGACGATGAGTCGTGAGGGTGCGACGTCCGAGAAACGGGCCATGTATAGAGCGACGATTGCTCGTGCGCTCGAGGCTGGCTATGGGGTCCTCAGATCTGGAGGCGAGGCGATGAAAGGTAAGTGGAGTTGCGTCCCGGAGTGCGTGTGCCTTTTCGATCATGGTCGTTCCGCCTATATATCGTGACTTTTGAGTGAAGTATCCTTGCGTCTTATGCCAGATGACAGATAGTTCACTGTTCAACGCTGGAAAAGGGGCCGTGTTCAATGTAGCTGGAGAGGTCAGATATCGAAACTTCTCGCGAAATACTGTGGATCGGCGTTGCTCACATATGGGCAACGCTGGCTGGCTACAGATCGAACTCGAGGCGCCCATCATGCTTTCCAAAGCCCCGCTACCCATCCCGACTCGCCGCCTAGTCGTCGTGGCACATCCGTTGCCTTCCTCACACGCACCAAGAACCCATGCCAGCTCGCCTGTGCGCCCCGATGCTCTCCGGTCCGACTGCTGAAGCGATTGGTTCTGAACACCTTGGTGTACAGGCCGTTGATCCATCTTACTTTTGGACAGAGACGAGGTGGAAGGAATATCGAGTTGGACTCGGACTACCGGTTGAACCTATCGAGGAGCGCCCTGTCTCGGATGCCGAGCGCGCGTCTGACGCTGGGGCAGACTCTGAAACACAAATGGATTTATCGGGTCCAAAGTTTGACCCGATCGATTCCATGCCCATGGGTGCCGTCGGTGCCGTAGCTTCAGATGTGCGAGGGTGCACTGCCTCCGTTACCTCCACAGGTGGGAGGACCAACAAGCTAGTCGGACGTATGGTCTGTCATGGGAAGTGGATTCTGGGCCGAGGAATGGAAACACAAGGGAAGTCGATCTTCCGGAAAACCAAGTTCCCTGGCCGGTGTCGGGATATCTAGTACGGGGACCGGTGATGTAATTCAAACACGGTTCCATGTTTATGGAATGCCTCCCTGATGGACGTTTTCTGAATTGCAGTACAACATCCGCCGGAGCGCTGCTTCGACGATAGCACGTCGCATGGAATACCTGGACGAGCCGCTCGAAGAGGCAGTACAACATGTTGTCGACGATCTGATCAGAGACAGCGGCATGGGTGGTATCATTGCCATCAACAGACAAGGAAACGGTAAACGATCTTGCCATTGGCCATGCACACTTGAGTCTGATCACTTGTCTGGTCAGTCGCTCTGCAGGTCTACTCTGAGTCAGGATGGTATGTATCGCGGGGTCATCCGACAGGACGGTGTGCCCCTCACAGCGATTTTCTAAGACGACGAATTGACCCAGCTCCAAGAGCGTCCACATGCGACGTCTTTACATCGATCTGCGGCTTGCAGAATACGACGGTTGGATGAAAAGAGTACAAGTTCGCTTCGGAGGACCTTACAACCATCTTTCTCTTGGTGTTTCCCTCTGGACCAATTGGAATCAGAGAGTAATACCATTAGAGACATGATGTACCTTGAATACACACATCTCGACGAATTTCCGAATCTTCTCAGTGCTCTATGCAGCCTCGCCTTGGGTCTTGCTGCACTCTACGTATCCAATCAAGTCAGTTATTACAGAGTAGGGACGCCAACGCACGGCACAAATCACCATCCGTCTGGCCGTCGGGAGACAGTTATCCAAGAGAAAGAGGTAACATATCACGACGCTCGTCGTGCAATCTCAAGAACAGCACGTGCAAGATGAACATACTCCGCCCCCTCATCCTCCCCGCCCCGATCCCGCTTCTCCCAATGCACAATGCACCCCTCAACGAGCGTCAGCGCCTCCTCCCCCGAATGCTCGTCCACCCAGCGCACGTACTCGGATTCTTGCCACCCATGCAACATATGCGGGAGCGGCAACGGCGATCGGACAAGGATATGATGGAGCACGACGAGCGGCGCGAGGCCGGCCGTACGTTCGGGAGAAGCTAAAAACGCGTTTTCCAGGAAAAGAAGCGGCCTGCGTGCCCGTTCGTGTGAGTACACGTTGATGAGATCCGGGAATGGAGGAAATGGACGCTGACCGCATGGCTCGCAAAGCCTTGTATTCATCGCCGATGCTTTCGAGGCTCCCACCGCGCTTACTTTGTGAGCCGCCCAGGAAGGCGTTTAGGGAGAACTCGAGCTCCGCCATGTCTGTCGTCAGCTGGAGCTTGCCGCTCTCCCCGAGGGGCTTCGCGATTGAAACATGCAAGACGAATGTGCGGATAACGTACTTGGCGACACTAGGCACCCTGTCATCCAGACGTTAGCAGCCAAACACATCCCAGAGCACAGAAAACGACTACCAGGGCCGCACAATCTCCGGCGCAAAGTTACTGAATATTCCCGTCTTGACAAAGTTGAGCTTATCGACGAGATCCTTCATGTACAAACTTGTCCCCGACATAGGGTCTATCGTCTTTTGCAAATCCAGCCTGTGAAGCCGCGACACGATCCCTGCGAGCTCCTTTTTAATCGCGACCAGCAACGGATCCACGATCTGGTCATATCTGCCTCGGATTTTCTGATGACGCAGGTGAATACCACAGTATTGTCGTACGGCATCCACGCACGTTTATGCTAGGTCCGAGGGCAGTCGACACGCTCAGCGTGTGTTCTTCCATGAGCTTCTCCAACTTGATCCAACAATGATACAAACACGTTGCAACCTGTCCGTTCACCATCTGTTGTGGGGTGGCCATTGGGCCTAACAACGACACAGCCGAACGATCTAACACGACCTGCAATCAATGACATTAGTGACATCATGGCACACGGCAGGCTCTCACCAGTCCATCGGCCCTGTTGACCATGCTTTCAAGACTCGTCGTTGCATTCTTGGTGACCGCACGTATCAACAGGGGGTCGGAGCGTGCAGAGTCCAACTCGTTGGTCATGGCGCGCACGATGTTGATTCCTTCGTTGGCTCCAGGAGGGGCACGAGAGCCCCCAGAAAAAGCTTGGGCTACGGCCTCGCTTATTCGCGTGGATGATCGAGCAACATAGAGGGCTTCAAAAGTAGACAGCGCACGAAGCACGAGGATCGTTTCTGGACTTGGCTCGGTCGACGACGGGCCTTCCAAGACGGCGGGAGACTTACGATTGATATGATTGAGTGTAGACGGTGTCCGTGTGCACCGCGATACTAGCAAAGAATTCGTGGAAAAGCCGCAAGAGCTTGGGATAACCAGAGCTCAGAGTTTGTTGCAGGAAACTCGATCCTGTTCTCGTCGTTCAGATCTCCCCGACAACGCCAAGAGTATGCCCGACCTTTGGCAGCGTCGCGCGCGTATTTTTCCAACGACTTGCCCATAGACGACCAAAATACCGTGCTCGGTTTACCGTCAATCGACTTGTGCCGTATGGTCAACATCCCACAGTGACACGGACGCCAACACATACTTTGAGAGCCTCGTCAAGAAACGACACCCCGCTAAGTGGGTCCTTTTTGAGATTGAGCACTTTTTCAAGAGTATAAACCTAGACAGAAAGTCATGATCCGAGCGTCAACGGTCGGCAGGGAACCCTACCTTGATACAGCATCCCGCCATCTCCTCTACAAGGGACTCAAGCCGCGCCCACAGCGCAGCTGCAAACTGTGGAGCAGTAATGTTTGTTGGCTCCGTCCGCACGCGCGACTTGTATAACAATCCTTGGGAAGCCTGGGCCGGTTCTGCAACCATATCATGCTCGGAACATGAAATCGCTGCAGGGTTGACCCACCCTTGGCGACGATCCCTTTTGATATGCGCGAGATATCAAAAGCGTTTTGAATGCGCTCTTCCACAGCCAGACTCAAATCACGCACGAGGCCCTCCACCAATGTCGACAACGTACGCAAGTTATATGCCGTCTGGAGCGATGACGCTAGCAGTGATTGATCCTGGAAACAACGTCAGCACAATCGCGGCGGGCAGCGCAAAGTTGCGTAATGCGTGTACGCGCACCAAGGATGCGAGACCCTGAAGCACCATCGCTTCCATCTCTTCTTTAACCTTGCTCCGAGAGTCGGCGATGAATGGGATATATGCAGCGGCTGCATCAACAGAGTGCAATGGGATGCTGTTCGTGCTCTCTAGCATCGACGTCTCGCCATCCGGGTGTGTATGCATCTCCGCTAGATTGTCTTCGTCTGGCCCATCAAGCAGTGCACCTGCATCCGTCAGATACCACACGCGAAACGCGCACAAAACACGCACTCAGTTCCGCGATGGTCAACGCCGCCTTGGCAATCACGCGCTCCTTGTCCTCCTGATGATCTCCACCAGACCCATTCGTACCCGTACCCATGCCAACGCCCACGCCTACACCATGACCCGCAACCAGCTCGCCCATCTGCGCTTCGAGCCGCTTCACGAGCACACCAAAGCGCGCCGTCCGACGGAGCGCATCGTTGGCCTGTTGAATCCGCTGCAGACGCATGACGTGCGTCTGGAGCGCCCGATACGGCACCCGGATCTTCTGGCGTAGCCTACCACGGCTCCGGTCAGCGGCCCCGCCTCGCGCGGAAACGAAACGAAACGAAACACCCACTTTCCAATCGAACCGTCGACATCGTCGAGGCCGCGGCGGACGGCAGCGAGCGAGCCAGATAGTGCGCCCGCGCTCGACGCGCGTTGGAGGAGGTCCTCGTGGTGCGCTGTAACCTACCCGCGATCACATCCTAAGTGGTCCGAAACGGATGAAAGGAACGGGGCGCACCAGCGTTTTGATCTGTCGACTGACGTCTTCGATCCCGATGTCGAGCTTGGCGATCGCCACCGAGATGTCTTCTCGCGCAGGCTCTTGCATCGAGAGCGGCATCCTTGCCTTGGTTCTGGCATTTGCCCTGGGCTGCGCCGAAGCCGCAGCGGGTGACGAGGTCGGCGGGTACGGTTCGCCCGATAGGACAGCGTTGGCGTACGCATTGGCGTCAAAGTCTGAAATGGCAAAGACGGAGTAGTCTGTGTAAATGTGAGCAACGACGCGGTCGACGAGCAGAGCAGCGAACCTGTCATCGTTGGAAACGAGCGACCAAATTGGTAGTGACAGTGACATGGTTATTGATCACGTGCATTGTCACGACGCGTTCGTGACAGACGCGTCGCGTCATTTAATACGCGACCGGATCAGTCCAAAGTATAATTCCAAGAAAGTACGCGACGATCCCTTCCTATCTTCTACATACCCGACGATATGGTACAAATAACCTCCTACATACGTTCTACCACGTACAGACCGAGTGCAAAAGTATCGTGGACGCATCCAAAAGCGCGTCCGTCTGATATACAGGAAAGAGAGAAAAATAATGAATCACGTAAAAAGAAGAATGGAATCGTGCGATCCCATCGATAGTACAACACCGCTCTACACCCACATAGCATTCGTCTGCGCGTGCAAACGACATCCCGCTGCGAGACTGTATACATCTTGAGATCGAGAGAGAAAATGTGACTCCTTCCAATGTGGTTGGGGTATGGTGATGATTACAATGCCGATGTCGATACCGATGCTGTATTCCGTCGTGATAGATGCGGGCCGTCGATCAGCGTCTTCGGGTCTTGGCCCTCGACCGTGCCTTTGGCCGCGCCTGCATGGTCGTACTCGTCTTCGTGTCCTCAGTGACAGTATCCGCCTTGCCCTTCGTCCCTGTTCGTGCTCGAGAGCCACCCTTGGCTCTGGGACGAGCAACCCGAGGCCGCTTGGCGGCGGGCTCCTCTGCGCCATCATCCTCAGCTTCGTCATCGTCGGCCACTTCCTCCACCGCCTTGGCCGTTTTGGATTTCGTCGCCTCTTCCTCACATGAGCTAACAGCAGTGCTTGATCCGGACTCTCCCCCGCCGACAGACTCGGGGGTTACCGGGGACAGTTCACGCGACGGTGTTTGTACCTGAGACACCCCGCGGGTCCGAACGGACGGGGTAAGCGTGGATGTAACAGACTCGGGCGACGCAGACGTCGCTGCCTTGGCCCTGCGCTCCCGCTGGCGCAGACTTTTGCGCAGCTCCGGCGCCTCTTCCACGTCCGGTGGGTCAGGCTGAACAGACTCGTCTTCCACCGCGGCGATCTCGGGCGACTCGATCCGCTCGCGTTTCGCACCCTTGGTGACGGGGGATGGGATATCGGGTGCAAGCAACAAGGCCGCCTGCACAGGTTGTGCCCCGGGCTCATCGCCTTGCCGACCCTCTTCGCCTACAGGCTCATCGTTAGCGTTTGACTTGGCCTGTGCCTCTGCTGAACGAGCGGCAGCCGATTTGCGTGTCCTGGCACGTTTGCGGGGCGGAGGTGTGACTCTCTCTTCCTCGTCCGCGGTCTCATCGCCGCTTGCACCATGTGGTGTCGATAAATGGATGGCGGGTTGCTTGCGTTTCCGGAGGTTCATGCGGTTCTCTGGTTCGGCAGGGGTATATGTCGCGTACCATGAGACGGAAGCGAGAGCAGGAGCGTAAGCGAGCTGCATGCTCTTGAGGATCCAGAGGTTCTCTGGCACATCGATCCATCCAATCGGAGAAAGAATAGGTGTAGGCGTCGCATCTTTGAAACGAGCATCGATTCAGTGCACGCCCATCATGTGAACGGAAGACGCTCGGGAGCGGGAGTGGGACAGGACTCACCCAAAACTGACTGGATCATCGATGCAGTCGCCTTTTTCCGCTCTCTGTTCCAGAAGATCCAATGGGCGGGATGGAGCGGATGGTAAAAGACCGAGAGTGCCAGGAGCGCCAGGACCCGCTTGTCCGTGGGCAGTGGCGGACACTCTGGGGGGGCGATGGCCGCTGCGTCGAGGAAACTACGTACAAAGGGCAGTTTGGCTGTGAGAACGCCGTCTGCGAGCACGCCGGGTGCCACCGAGGGTGCTGGGACAACACTAGGGTACGCCCGGGGCGGAGGCGGGGGGGTCTGGGAGAGTATGTGAAGGGGATCGTGGCGTGGATATATGGGTTTGGGCGGGTGCTCTGGCGGGTCTGCGCTCGACTTTTGTGGCGCATCTGGGCGAATGGAAGAGATGGGGAATCTGGATGTGCGGGAGGCGGGAAAGTCGTGCTCGAGGGAAGCTGGGAGGTCGCGGGGGCAGGGATAAGGGACGGGCTGGCGGGGTTGTAGAGGCGACCGGAACGGGTCCGCGTTGAGGGCGTTGTAAGTGCCAATCATGGTGAATGAGCACTGGTGCTGGTCGCTGGGGGATATGGTGCGATTCAACGAGGACCTAGCGGGTCTGTAGATGGGTTACTTACGCGGGGTTGTGTACGTCGATGGGGATGTACGAGGTAGATTATAATATATTTCTAGGAAGGGGGAGAACAAAAGATATGAAGAGAAAGAGCGTCGTTGCGCACGAGTGGTGCTCTCAGCGCGCCGGCTTGTAAGGCGAGGCAGGGCACGCTCTATCCAATTCCCGATCCAGTACTTTCCTTTTTAAGATACCTCTCTTCCAACACGTGGCTCTCATAAAGCAAGCCGGCCTACCAGAACGTCAGACGAGGAATAAAAAAGACCCTAAATGGTCCCGCTCAGCATCCCAGGGTCTTACATCGCTCGTGTCGTCGTAACCCTTTGGTGACCACATTCATCGTGGGGGCGGGGAAAAGTACGCCCGGGCTAATTTCGGACTGCCGCTTTCACCATCTAATCTTATCAGTCATCCCATCTCGATGAAATCATTATTGGTCCAGCGATGAAAACACCTGACATGGACACACCGCGCATTACACCGTATCATACACACACAGATCAGATGCGTCAAGGTTACAGCGTGGGCTCCACAACCTCGCCAACAGACGGTCGCGATTTAGATCAATGAACGCATCCTTGTTTACCCACAACGTACTCGGCTAACTCACGCCACGCCCCATTGAAAATACCCCTGCATGCATGCACGTCATACAGCCGACGATAGTGGGAGCTGAGAGAACTTCTCGTCGGATCGCAGGTCCGAACGATGCTGCTCGACGGCCGCCTGCGTCGTCAGCGTGGTCCCTCGCCCACCGTCTTCCTTGTGCATGCCGGGTACGTTACCGGTGCCACCCCTGCCATCCCAGCGAGCATATCGCGCACCCGTTCGGTACTGAAATCCCTCGTGACGGGTGCGACAATTACGGCACGCACAACGAGCGAGGGATCGATATCCGGTGGTGGTAGGTAGGCTGGAAGCATGGGTATGGGCAGTTCCGGCTGGTGTCCGGAAACAAGCGGCGGCACGTCCTATGAGTTTCTCTATCCATGTCTCGAATCAACGCAACTTACGTCGACCCGCTCGAGGTAGCCAACCACCCATACATAACTCTTCCGCTCTAATGCCCATCGATGATTGATATTAGGGTCCCTCCGCTCCCTCGTCCTTGGCGCGGACATAAGCACGTCGGTATCCACGCACAGACTTGCATCGACAAGCAGTGCATTCGACGCGTCATGCAGTAACACAAGTCCAGTTTCGGCATCATACGTGAGCATCCTATGTTTGTGGCCCCTTTGTACAGGCGCGTGGAACGAAACATAATGAACCCGCACCTGCCCGCAACACGCAATTTCCGTCCAACGTCGTCTCCGCAGATGCGATCTAGCATCACGATCGTCGCATTGTCCACTTGCTGGGGCATTCTGATGGATAGCTACGACGTGACAAAACGACCGTCAAAACGCCTGTAGAATGAAACTCCTAGATCAATTCCTTGATCAATTTTTCACATCCAAAGAAAAGAACCAGAACAAGAGGCGCCGTGGGAGACGGAGCTTTCGCGCCCGTGCTCGGACCAGTGGGCGTTTGGGGAACAGGACGGCCTTGCCATTCCGGGATGGTTTGTTTTCCATGACCCTCTAATCCTAACATGTACAAATAGGATCCAACAACAACGAGCATTTTCCAAGCCACTGGGACCCGGGTTAGGGCAGCACCGCCCGACGTACCCATCCTTCCATATCCTCAAGAAAACGACCCTCATCTGCGCACACAAGCTAGGCACTCATGTCGTTAGAGTGCATGGCAGCTCCATCAAGAATGCGGCGATGTGGCGCACGGCGAGTCCCGACCTATTCCCACCGATCGGTGTTGACAGGTCCTTTCGCATGCCTCCGACGGACGCTATAGTCCCTTGGATATGTGCCCTGGACGCGCTTACCCTTTCTCTGATGTTTCAGCGCCGCCGTCACCTGGGCCTGCGACGATGCCGTCCTACACAATCGCGGGAGAGGATACAAGCTCAAGTTTGGCCTGTTTTATTTCCGCACCGATCACGATCGTGTCCGCAGGGTGATCGAATGGTGCGGTGTCAGCTCGACCACCTGCAGTGCAGATCAAAGACATTTCCGGTCACGCTCGTTGGATCCGATGCTTTGGCGGCATCACCAATATCGAGTTCATTTAAGCGTCTAGGCCACGCATATACCCTCGTATCGACTCCCACACAGGAGCATTCGCCCGCTCGCTTGTCTGATGAATCACGTCTCGCATCCCCAGTCCACATACATCCCAAACAGGCATTTTTCGTTACGTGATTATTCGAACGTTCGGATCCATGCCAGAGACTGGAATGTCAGAACTTGATGAGTCCATCGAAGTATCACAATTCTAGCGTACAGAAGGTGCTAACGTTCTTCGGACCCCACCTTGCATCGGCGTGATTCGGTCGGATGATAGCTCGCATGTACGTGATACCAATCCTGCTCCGAAAGTCACGCATTTAGACAAGTTATGGAAGGTGAAGCCAGTGTACTCGTACTCGCTGCGCACTATCTAATAACTCGTAGGGTCGACCTGCAGAGGAACATCCACTAGTGCCTCCGAACTGCGCGGCTATGAAGGTGGTCTCCGAGGCATTTCCTCGTACCCTCACTCGCGGTCGTTTCAATGACCAACGACCAACTGATTGAGGCCATGTGTCAGCATGGCGGACCCGGTGAAACGGGATCTCCATCTGATGGGCGCTGATCACCCTTTACGTTGGCGATGCAATGACCCGAGGTGCACTGGATGGTACAGCGCTCCAGAGCCAATTTGATCGCTCGGTCTTCAACCATGGAGATCGGCAAATAACTGGACGCCCTCGTCGTCTTGGTACGACCCACGGATAGTTCTCAGTTCTTGCGTCTTATCGTGCGTGCGCTGGCTCACGTCACAACAGAACCCGCGAGGAACCTTTTTTGTAAATGAACCGTCACAACTTGACCGCGTTCGCAGGACCGCTCCGCAAGTTGATCTCACGAATTTTCGGTTGGTAAATCCATGGAAGTGAACCGATGCTGATAGCTCGGCGATACGAGTACTGAATGGGAAAGTTGTGTGACCTTTGTTCGTTCATGCCTCCGGATTAGGGCAAGTCGTTCTGTGGGCGCACGGAATATACTCTCCCGTGATCCTGCCAACCCAGTGGGGTGAGTTGTGGCCCTGATGCGGCATTGAATGTATGGGCGGGACCTTGGAAACGCTTTACTTTTTTTTATTTCTGGGGTTTCATGCGGCATTGCTGGAAAGTTAAACTTGCAGCTCGGCAGTTGCATTCCATGCCAGTGTCACGTCACGGCATATATAAGTAAACTTTACATTACGGTTTACTATGCTCGTGATCGGATAACTGTGATACCGGTTCCTGGATCGTCCTACGCCGTACGGCCGCGGAAGGTGAGGAGACAGAATTAGTACAGCGATGTTGCTCGTGTGGTGCAACGAGTTGGCCTTGCTTATGGATCGGGTTTTAAGATGTTTTGTGATGGAGGGGGGGAATGGAGTTGGATGCGGGTCGCTCTGGACCCGACGGAAGAGCTGATGCACAGGTGGTGGCTGGGCAGACTGGAATGGTCAATGGCCGGGAAGAATTCCGGAGTCTAGGCGGAGGTTTTCAATTTGGCTTAGATCGGAATCGTAGTGGCGATGATGGTTTGCCCATCCGGTATGTGTAGTGTCCTTTTGGACTCGTTGAGTGGGTATCGACTGGATCTGGACACGGGACGATCAGAGAGATGTACACGCACGAGGGGATGGAGGGGACGTGGAGTTGTGGAATACATACAAAGTGGAGCACTGATATGGCGGTGGAACGAGTGGACATAATAGGATAAGGGATAGCATCTCGAATGGATATAAACAAATGTAACACGGCTATTCTGGGAAACGTTCCTGAGGAGAGACCGGTGCGTGGACCATGTGTCACGTCGAGCATGTGAACAGCGACAGTCGTGCCATACGTCCCATAGCAGCGGGCGCTGTCGGGAGAGCGAGGAGACAGGCGGCGTATCGAGGGGGGTGATGGTGGGGCGTGTTTGGCGGGGTGGCCAAGCGTCCGCGTGATGGAAGAACGGATTAGAAGGTTACAGATCCGAAACGTGGTAAATATGCGTGCATATTTGCGAAGAACCGCAAGGGGAAAGGAAGGGGAAGGACTGGATGGAAATGCGAGGAATCGATTAGCAATCACACGGACCAGCAGGCGACCGTGTCTCAGGATGCCGGCCGCGCCGAAGTTGGCTTAAAACGTTGTTGGCGAGCTGTGCGGCCATCATATAAACGTTGCACGGCAGAGACCTTGAAGTCCCCCACTCAGCAGCAAACGTAGGGCCGTCCGTGTCGGCGGAGGACAAGCGAGGGTCGTCTTCTTCGGGTTTCAGGAGGGTGGGATGATGGAAGCGAGCTGCGTTCTCGCTCTGTACTATGCACGGCAAAGGGTCGTAAATGAGGTCTCGTTCATGTCGGCGAGAATGGGGGGTCGTCTTTGTATTTTCTTTTCTTTTCTTTTTTTTGAGGAAATCCGTAATGTGGAGGCTGTTCCCGTAAGCGCTGTGACCGGCAAGGCACTCCCTGTTTAGCCAAATTCTGCACCCGCCTAGCGGGTCCTCACAACTCATCCAGCCATTGTTGCGCTGTCCACCGCTCTCTCTCTTCCCACTACTATCATCATGTCTCCACTGCCCTCCGCTTCCGCTTCCGCCTCCTCCTCACACATCCCAAAGCCAAAGAGACGGTCAGTTCCTCTCCCTCCCGCCCCCTCCTCCCCTCATCCTACCACCAACAGTAGATGGACGCGAGAGCAGCTCCTCAAGAGTCTAGAGGTTATTACTTCTCCTCGATCAGCTCCCCTTTCCTGACACATCCCCTTCGTTTCCAGATCTTGGGCTCCCTCTCAGCACCGCTGCCACCGGACCTGCCCCCATCTCCCCCTTCGTCCCGGTCAAACTCCCCTGGGCCACCCGCACTCAAGCGCAAGCATGATCCTACCCAAGACGTCGACTCCGTCAAACGCCAACGCATCTCTCATCATGCAGATACGCTATCCCAACATCCCCCGTCTTCCCATCACTATCACACCACCCAGCCGCCTACGCCTCCGCTTCACAGGTCTTCCAACCAACCTCCCAACTTCAATCTACGCTCCGAGCCCTCAGAAGACGGCGAGGTGAGAGAGGATTTGGGTACAATCCCATCCCGCGCAACCACATCCTCTGTATTACCATCCTTTGTGCCCATCCGACGACCGCGGCGAGGTAAAATTGCTCAGCTCGATTTCGATGCCATACACCAAAAGTACCACCATGCTGGTCGTTTACTCAAATTTTCCGGCGACGCCAGATTTTGGTCGACATACCCATCTTCACACAAGGAATATCGTCCCTTGCCGCATCCTCCCCCACCCAACTCGCAATACCATAAATACGGGGCGATCATCGCACGGCTGGAGCTCGTCGACGCCCTCGTCTGTTTTGCTTATTCATTATGGATCAAGGATTATAGCAAGAAAGCCTGCTTCCATGAAACGTGGTTGACCATCGAAGCTTTTTTGGGCTGGTGTAAAAATAAATGGACCACCGAGGATACCTTTGGTGAACGCGAAAAAGCCCTGCTGGGCTTGATGTAAGCCGTTTTATTACCCCGTGTGGCTCGCTCACGCATGAGCCTTCCCTCCCTACACAGCTGGATGATCGAGGGTTTCATCCGTGCACGCAAGTTTTATTATGCAGCGAAACTTGTAGTGGACCCTGAATTGGATCGCACATGGGCGAAGATGAAAGCTGAGATGGCCGTGCTGAGCCGGGAGGCGGAGAAGGCGGAGATGAATGGCACTACGGCAACCGCGAGTCAGCTCTCTCTGAGCTCTCAAGCGACACCTCAGATGCTTCCTTCTCCTGCGAGCATCGCCCCTGCTAATAGCGCTAACTCGACGCCCATCACAAACAGTTCTGGGGGTACTCCAAACACAACTAGTTCGAGTGCCACGCTGGTGCCTTCCCAGGCATCCAACCCGCCACGTTCTTCCCAGTCTGCCCAAGCTGCATTACCGCCACATCTAATCGCTCAGTTGCCCAACTCCTCTGATGGGCGCGCACCATCTGCCAACATGATCGCGGCCGCTGCAAAGGCGAATGCCTCTTTGGGTCCGACCCTTGCGTACACCCTCAAAGAGCAATCAGGTGGTATCGTTTCGGCTGGATATTGCATGGAGCACGCGCAGCGATACCTGACTCTCCCGATCCTTGCCCGCCACTATCCCACTACCTTTGCTCGTATGGTGGGAACGAGCCTCTCAGCGCATGAAGAGCACGAACCAGACATTGAAGACGAAGAAGGGGAGCTGTTCTGGCCTGGCCAGTGCGTCACTGGCGAGGGCCTTGGCTGGGTTTGCCTCATGGGCAAAGCCATGGTCAAGGAAATTGGCCGCGACTTTGGCTACATCGGTCTTGCGGGCGTCGTTCCCAAACCAGAACCACCTTCGGGAGCATCCCCGTCAGATTCACTGCGACAATCCGTTCATCGGTGACGTGATATTGCAATCGTTCTTGATTTCTTGTCAGCATCAACACTCGGGATTCGGAGGCATGATCGGATTTGCACATACGCGCCATCTTTTGGACACATTTCTCAACTGGATTTTTGGGGGACTGGGGATAATCTTGGCACACGCTGGCAGGCATCTTCCGCAGCCCCCCGCCACTAGCCACAACACTTGGCCAGACCACGTCTTCCACTGCGAGCGTGGAACGGGCTCAATCGAGACAAGCATTCTAACGCATCAGACGATCTTCATAGGATCTCCGACGACAACAGCACCTCACAACCCCAGACAGCTGCGTGACCCCCGGAATTTTCCCTCCCAGCTGTCTTGTATTATTACTCATAATTGCCTTGGACCAAAACCTCTTCCGTATGATCAGGTCGTTCAAGGACGCACTCTGACTCGAGTTTTCGTATTCCATTACAGTGGTTTCTTCCCCTTGATTTGATTCAGTTACACGGCAAATTTTCAGCTCATTTGCTTTTCTGAATCGAACTCCATCCTTGTTCATCTCGCGGCTAAGGGCATGTTGCTATTTATCTCAGATTTATCTGTTTGCAGGCCACGCACGGAGACGTGTTGTGCTTCACGCTGACAGGGCGTCAAGCCGGATCGTTCACGCCGGTGTTTGATCCTACGTCGCGTTTCTTGACCAGACTAGGAGCGGCAAAAGAACGAGATACAGGATGGTGGGGGGCCGTACATATGTGTACTCGATACTATATTTATCACGCTCTGCTGGGGCGTATCTACATAGAGTTTTTGCGGCTCGCTGCGGTTGACCGTGTGTGGCCGAGTGGCACGATCTTGGGTGGTGGTACCATGATAACCCCGTTTGACAGGCCGGTAGACACGCCAACGTCCGGTTTAGAGGTGTTAGGTCTTCAGGGTTAACTGGACAGCCTGGTCGATCTCGACGTGGTGATACAACCTCGTCCGAATTCGATATTTGAGATACCTTGGAGACGAACGTGTCTTGTCTTGTTACTGATCGTGCGAGCGGGCTCACCCTTTGATCGGCACATACGCACCGGCTGGTCTATCTGGGGATCCCTCCGACATCGTCGACATATCACCACGATCATATCAATGTCATGTGGGTTTGATGCGTGCATATATGCATATGGCCAGCAGTCAGAAACCAAACCAACACATGCCAGTACGGGATTTTCCCGCCCCTCGGCGCCTTTCGTGTTTTAAGTCATGAGTTGTGAGCTGCTATGAGCCCGTTCACCGAGTCCCAGGCACCTGCCCTGTCCTATTCCCCGTTCCCCTTTTCCCTTTTCCCGTTCCCTGTTCTCCGTTTTTTTCGCGCCACGCGTGCGCTGGGCGAGTCTCGGGGGGTCTCAGGTCGACCGGGCGCTGCGTAACGTCACGTAAGCACAGCTTGGCTGCATACCCATGTCATGGAGGCATTTGCGTGACCCTAGAAATTTTCGAATAATCAGGGTTCGAGGTTGGGCAAGAAAGGTTTCAGCGGTCGTGCCAAAACGGGGTAGGTTTGTCTCGGCTCGGGTGTACCGTACATGCTTGAGCACGTTAGGTAAGTCTGTCTGGGACCCGTTCCTCGGGCCCTGGGATCTTGAACGTGCTCGGCAATAGGCTTGGGCTTGGGCTTGCTTTGCGTTCGTGAGCGGGCGCTGCGAGTGGTTATTGACGAATCCACGGTCCAATGACGACGGGCGAGGTGAAACGTTGCGAGACGTGACGTGTTCTTGAAAGAGGGAGAGGACCTAGCTTGGCGGGTATGATGGGACGAACGTGCACGACGTACTCGTACATTTGTGGTTTCGATGCGAACCGAACAACATATTCAGGACAGAAGTCCTCGTCTTACCGGTCATCGGTCATCGGTTCACCGGCACATCGCCGGCCGGCCGTCGTTCTCTATACTCGTCCTCGTCAACCCCCCGTTACATACACAAGTGAGTTACCGAATGACCGAGCCATTGACATTGCTTGCCCCATCAGGGATATCAAGTCACGAGGGGTTAACGGGTCTATACATAGGGTGCCGACTACCGGTGGGGGTGGGTTGTGGGGTGAGCTGGCGACTGGCGATGACGTGAGTCCGTTCATCACGCACTGACTTTGGGGACGATTCATGTATTAATGCACAGGCATTGCTACCAAATGCATGGCCCATGATCACCAGCCACGACGAGACGTATGAATGAACGTGCGAGTCGTCCGACTCTGGACGTCGGGGCGTGGGATTGGGGCGAACACCGGGGTGTGGGTAGCCGTAACGAACGACGCTCATGCCGTAGACCGTGAATAACGGAGGGGCCCACACGTTCCCGCTTGGCTCTTCGTGTCGCGCCGCGATGACTCTGTGCAAAGGACCTGACCTATGATCGTGTGAATGCCGCTGTCATGTCGTGTTCAATAGGGCATGGCGAGACCGTGCAGGATCCACGATGCCGTTGGACAATGACCTACTTTTTCGTACCTCGCCGCTCCTATCGTACACTACCGTATAGACAAAACGACGATCCATCCTACGCGTATACCGCAAAACGTGCCGCTTGTCACCCTAGACGATATCCCGAACACGCCTGCATTACCCGACGCTTGAATCACTCCAGATTAACCTCGCTCTCAGGCCCCAACTCAGCTTCTCCTCGGAGCGCATCCCTGAAATCAGCCATCAAGAGAATCCAAAGCCCAAATTTGTTGCTCGAATCGTTGGGTGCGAGCAGCGCGGGCATCAATCCCTAAAATACCACATGAATGATCTACGGGTCTCGGTTCAATCGCTACGTACCGACAGGGGGAGAGGAACGTTGTTCTTTGGCGTCTTGATCGCCACAGCAAGAGAGGAGCTAGTTCTGGGAGAGATGCTACAAACGTCACCGCAAATGGACTATCGAGGACAAGGGGTCAGGGCTCACACATAGCATCCCTTGTCCCTCGAGGCGGCCTCTTGAATGGTGAATAATGCATTTTCTTGTGTTTCCGTACCGTACGTCACTAGATCATCGATCTTGGCACCCTGGGTGTTAGTAAGCGCGAAACCGGTGGAAGCCATCCTGTTCGAAAGCGTAAAGTTTCCCTGGCTATCTTTTGAGACTACCCATTGATACTACGATTTTATTTAAATCAACAAGCGACGCGCGAGACGCAGGACGACCTACTGGTTGTGTGATCACGGATGAGGTTTCAGCCATGTCAGGAGAGAGTGCGATAAGGCTTTGCTCGTCAGCCGAGAGCGCTAGGCGATAGCCAGTAGCGAAATTGATGATAACGAACGCTTGCTTGGGATCCCCAGCGAGTGTGCCTGTGGCTCGACTACGTACCGAACGTCAACCCAAAGTAAAAGCCATCAAACCAGGGGCTGCACGTACGGAAGAAAGAGGTTCCGCAGTTCGGACAGAACAGACACTTGTTCCCGCTTCTCGACATTGTTTCCCCCGCTCGAGAGTGGTGTAGACCACGTCCTGGCCAAAGGATGCAATGATCGGCCATTCTCGGTATATATTTGCAACCCGGTGATGCCCGTCCCAGTGCGGCCCCACCCATAGCCGCAATGCACGAGCGTCGCCGTGTTCTGTAGGAAGAAATCGTTGGCCTGTTTGAACTGCGCGAGCGTGGGTGGCTTAAAGTCTCCCAATTTGAGGTGCAGGTACCGGATCGGGGGAGAAGCTCTAGCCAACCGCTCCTTTTCGATGGTCGTGTATTCGTATCCATTGAAACTGATGATGCTATCGATGCCCTGGCTGATCAAAAAGTCGACCGCTGCTTGGGTGAGGTTTTGATCATCGTCTCGGGTGATATAATTTGGTGCAGAGGCACGGTAGAGTTTATGTCCGGTCGGCACGGACTCGGTGACCTGGGTGAATCGGCGCCATCCAGCTGCGTTTGCCATCGTCACGACCGTGAAAAAAGCGGCGATACCAAAGATACAGTCACGTGTACGATAGTAAGCCCTCGAGTTCCGCCGTTGCACAACCCAAACACCATCGGGGTACAAGCGCTGTTATACCACCCGAAGTGACGGTAACGTGGTCAGGCGAACTTTCCAGAACCAACGGAAGGACCAAACAGACCCGCCGACAACGCCACGCCCGTATGAACGTGCGAACTGCATACCATCGATCGACTTCGATGTTATCCTCGTCTGAGGCATCAGATCGGAATAGTCCAAGATGCACGCCTTGCCACTCGAGAAATCCGTCCTCGCTTCTGCTCATGCCTTTTTCTGAAGCAATGTAATGAGGAAGTCTCGGAAAGTGCCAGCGTCTCGCATTCTAATGGTTCCGCGCCGTCACATCGGAATTACCCGCGGTCGAAACGTTTCAGTCAAAGAAGCGGTCAACCGGACGTTGTAAAACGATAAGAGCGTGGCGCAAACTTTGCAATATGTCATCAGCATGATTTGGGCTAAAAGCAGATGGGACGGATGCAAAGTGTAAAGAAAACAGAAATGTAATGAAAGAGCCCAGGTGCTGCAGCCATACTCCACCGCAGACGTGGACGGACTTTTTTACCGGTTGGACTTGGCAACACGTTCAAGCTCGTCTTTTTTCTGTTTTAAAACAGTGGCGTCAGCACGCGTCGTCACAGATAACGAATCGTGTCTGACCTTGATAGCATACGAGTTCGAGGAACCCTTGGCAGCGTTGATGAGCTCGTCAGCAAGGCACTCGGCGATAGATTTCACGTTGCGGAATGCCGACTCGCGGGTCTATCGGAACGCTATGAGAACGAGAGCACTCAACGTAACCACGCTGCTTACACCGACGGTGAGGAGGGCAACCGCCTGGTTCACTCTCCGCAGAGGGGACACATCGACGGCCTGACGACGGACCGTACCCTGTGACCCGATACGCGTCGAATCTTCCCGAGGACCCGTGTTGACGATCGCATCCACGAGCACCTACGTCCAAACCACCATCAGCGTTAACATCCAACCCAGAAAGACCAAACGCGACTACGAACCTGGATAGGGTTCTGGTCCGTGAGGAGGTGGATGATCTCGAACGCATGCGCGACGATGCGGACAGCAAGGAGCTTCTTGCCGTTGTTGCGACCTTTCATCATCAGACTAGCACCCAGATGAAACACCTTAGATATCCTCTCCGTCGCGACATCACACAGCACGGGCATACCTGTCAACGAGACGTTCGACGATGGGCATTTGCGCCTTCTTGAATTGCTTCTTTGCATAACGGCCAGCGGTGTGCGGGAGGTAGACCGCATGGCGGACCTGAATATAATCGGTCAACGAAATGTCCTTGACCTCGACGCTAGTTCATGAATCCGTGATCAATAACGAGTTCCCTGTCCGAACGTAATGACTGCATACTCCTGTGTTTCCCATTTTCCGAAGAGTTTTATTTCCCCTCCAAGTCTCGAGACGTCCCTTGGAAGTGTTTGAACCGCGGCCATTTTGAGATGTCTTGAAGTACAAGCGTAGATTCCGTCTCGGTGACGAGCTTGTTTGTCTTTATTGTTGAAGGCACTGCAAGTATTAAGGTTTGAAGCCTGCCGGGTAATGCCGAAACTGTACAGTTTCTAATCTGGGAAATCCCCTGTCTACAATGACCGCAATAAAGGAGGATATCGAATTATACTCGGTGATACCAAGAACTATATAGGCATGTACAATAAAACCAACAACAAAATCTACTCGGCAGACCGCCTTTCGCATCGACATCATCCGCATCGGTCGCGGATTCCAAACAGCGCGACGAGGTCTATAAAGAAATGGTGAATACTCGGTTGGCAAAACGTCGGGGCCACCCACCTTGGAGCCTCGCCTCCCTCTTCTCTCTCTGAGTCTCTTTACGTTTAATACCCGAGAATGCCTGCAGGCGCGTCAGATCAACCTCAACATTGTGGTTATGACGACATACATGCTGAATCAACTGTTTCTTCTTCTCTTGAATTTCGATCACCTAGGACGAGAGGTTGAAAAAGACGATCCGAGACCATCAAATAGACTACCTGCCTTGGATTCGACCGTGTTTTCGGCGATCAACTGGTATACGTGAACGGGTTTCTTCTGTCCAATACTACAGGACCGTCGGCATCTGCCAACGTAACGCAAAAGACGCTCTGCTTACCGGTTGCATCTATCGATGGCCTGACTTTCGATGCCTTCCTATAGAGCCATTAGCAGAACGGCCGCCACGCGTCCACTCGTCACATTACCTGCCACCATCTAAACATGGGACGAGAGCCAAAAATACCGCTCAATACCGGAACAAACAGTTACACAATCACTCACGGATCCATCCTACACAAAACGCATGAGATTCGAACATACACCACAGACCAAGCCAGACTCACAAAAAGACGTGGTTCGCGACAGTGAGATTGAGACCCAGCGCGCCAGCCTTGAGCGAAATCAACATGACCTTGGGGTTCTCAGCGCAAAACGCCGAGTCGTGAAACGGCGCTCGGGCCTGCCTCACAGCCGGGATCGCTCTCGCCTTGCCCTTGCCCTTGTCCTTCATCTCCTTTGCCTTGCTCTTCTTGACGTAGGCCGAGATGTCTTCTCCAAAATCGTCGTCGCTGTCTTTTCCAGCGACGTAGTCCGAGTCATTGCCGTCGGTGGCATCCCCATTTTCGATGGGAGTAGATGGCGTTCGAGTCCGAAGCAGGCGAGTGGTTGGAAGGGGTTCCCCAGGAGCAGGAGATTCATCAGGCTCAAGGGGGACGGAGAACCGCTCCAACACCTCCCGTCTCCTTCTCACAGACAACTGTCCGTCGAACCGCACGTATGGGATACTGCAAGCACGATCAGCACAATATCCGAGAGCATTCGATTACGAGACTTGCCCGTGTTCCTCCAACGCCTCCCCAATCTAGCCAAGCTGTCAGCGCGAACATACCTGCGGGTCCATAAAGTACGATTACCTTGTCCAAGAAAGAAGTAAACTGGGAGAAGACGAGGCTTTTGGAGTCGCTTGGAATTAACTTCAAAAGGTGAACGAGCTGATCAACCTTGGCAGACGATCCAGCACATAGTTCGCTTTGATCAATATCTTGCTTTACAGGGACAGGGACTTGAGTAAGGTCCGTAGGTGCAGGTGGCGCAACCAAAGATTGCATGGTGAGAGGACGACGATCCTTCAAGTAAATCAGCGACTATATGCTAAGCGAACAACAAACAACACGCCATGGGACATTTTGGATCCCTCGTAATCACCTCCGATATACTACACATAGTCAGGCAACAAGGAACATAAAAAACAAACAAAACGTACCAAGCCAAGCAAAAGGCGTGAGCGCACGACGTAATCCTAGGATCCGTCAGGACATTGAAACAAATAGGACACTCTTCATTGTCCTCGATTGCTTGGAGAATGGCACCCTCCAAATTGGTCTTGAGCTCGGGTGTAATCTGTATGGCGCCGCCGCGCGCGTTGTTGATATCCTCATTTGCCCGAAGTTGGTCTAGATAGTCCGCAGGGATCAATCCCGGATGGAGAACAATTTGACGCAGACGCGTAAGCATGCTCAGAACGTTGGTAGTTACCTAGATCCGGATAAGTGGAGAAATAGTCAGATTAAGGCGACACCCACGATAGGGTTCATTCCCCCAGCTTGGTTCATTAGACTCTCCACTCGCTGTCTAGAAAGAGTTTCCACGGCATCATAAAGTTGCTGGAAAATGCGATTGGAATCAACACGACCCAATTAAAGCCACACTTGCCTGTGCTTCGTCACTTAGTGACACGGGGACCATAGTAATGTCGACCTATCATCACGAGTGAGCGAAGAAAGGGAATACAGACGGCAACGTACCGGTGGGAGAGGCACGAGGGAATTTCCCTCGCTATCTTGCATCTGCAGCGCAGCATCAAGGCTGGACAGACCATGGTGTGTTGCCATGAACTTACCTCCTTCGTTCTCCGAATGCAAGTATGGCTCATCAAGGCCTAGTAGAGCGTCAGAATAACCCCTTGGCCGACAGCGTAAACTTACGCGAAGCAGCTCTGCACCAGCAGGATCGCCTCGTTTCAGAGGACGCAAGACGAGACGTTTAAAAAAATCTTCATCGTCCAACGGGTGGCAAATTCGAAGGAAGGTGAGAATAGAGCCGAGATCCTGTTGGGATTAGGCACGGGAGAATGATTGAAGTCGATGAGTGTGACTAACCCTGGGAGAGTTGATCTACGGAGGGAATCAAAAACGTGGCGGACAAATGTTTTATCACTCACAATAGGCGTCCCAGAGAGCACCCATCGCCTTTCAGCAGGAAGCATACATACCGCCAGAGCCATCTTCGTCTTGGGGTTCCTAATGTTATGTCCTTCGTCTAGGATGACTCTCTGAGAACATCCTCGCTTCAGCTTTCCATAAACGTCTTTCGAATTAGCATATATACCTTCCACTTCACCCCAAACAGACCTTTCTCGACCTTTTTCTTCTTCTTCGGAGGTCCCTCCCCGTCAGCACCAGGCTGCAGGACGCTGAAGTCGGCGTCGCCCGAGACGACTTGGTAAGTGGTAATTACTACATCATATTGCATTAGCTGCTGGGGAGTCTTGTTGCGCGTAGCACCGTAGTAAACACAGGCAGACAAGGCGCCTCTGACGACATGCTCGTCAATCTGTTTCTCCCAGTTTGAGATCACGGAGAGTGGAACGACTGTCATCAGCAAGGCATGAGACAGATGATTTCAGGCGTGTCATAGAGTCACGCACCAATGAGGGTACTGTTGCTGTATTCCTTGGGGACATCCCTCTTTGTCGCAAGGACAAGGGAAATCATCGTAAGCGTCTTACCCTACAAAGAATGTTATTTTCTCAACTCCTCCTTCCCTAAATCACATACCAAGCCCATACTGTCAGCTACCATGGCACCTCGGCCAAGCATCGGAGGCGTATTAATGTTTTGTGGAGTCTTGGTGGCAACTAGGATGACAAAAAGAGTCAACTACCTCGCTAGACATCGACCAGAGAGGACGAACGATTGAAATAGTATGCCTAGCAGCAATCGTACATAAGCGAATATACCTCATCGATCACGACAACATACCTTGTTACCCGCCTTTCTATACTGCCAGAATTGGACCGGACTGTCTGACTCCTTGGTGGGCAACTTGGGGTACTCATGCCCAATGCACCACTGAAGGGCTTGACTCTAAGATCCAGAAGCGTGTCAGGCGCAACTACACCTACAGAACGGATCTCCCACCTGATGCTTCAACAAGTCCACGAGTAACTCCCCACTGGCGATGCTGGGAGGATTAGGATGCAAAGGCATATTCAATAGGTCGACCGTCGAGCAGAGCGTGTCGAGCAACGAGGCACGCCGATCTTCATCATCCACTCTCTCGAGACCGCTCAGCATTTGCCTGAGCTCCGTGGCCCTCGCGAACGCTTCGTTCTGCTGTCTGAATGCCTCCTGTTGGGCTTCGCTCTGTGCGTCCATCATCCCACGTGCTTGGCTGGGACCAGGCAACTCCATCCCCGCAGGCCCGGGACGGTACATCGAAGTAAGCGCTTCTCCGACGGCAGCCATAGATGGCACCTCTGGGACGCCACCCCTCGCTCGTGGGGAGAAACCTCTTTGTTGAGGTGTGGCCCAGCTGAGCATCGGTTCAAGGATATCTCGTTTGTCAGATGACCCATAAATGTTCAACGACCTGACATTTACACGGATAAGCATGAGCACAACAGAACCAGATGATACTCACATAGATAACGAATAGTTGAAGCCACCCACTGGAAGATGGTCAGTTTGCGGACCTCAAGATGTGTACGAGAGCCTTACAGTTTCCTTCATGCATGACACCTTCGACGGTGACCAGCCTCTGATCGAGAAGCGGGGAAAGCTTTGACGCAACATTTCTTGGGACATGTCCTACTTGAACCCCACCGATGTTCTTGACTTGGATTGCATTCCTATTTTAGTTTCATTAAGACCAAAATCTCGAAGGAGGCAATGCCATCTTGTACCTATCATACGGATTGTGCGGCTCCCTGACCAACATGACTTGCTCCCCAGGTGCAACAAGACCTACATACAGGGTAAGCACATCACGACTCTCTGCGCTAAAACACGTACCCTTGTAGTATTGTACGCCGACTATACTAGTCTTCATGACACAGTAGAGTTCATCGACTGGTTCTGCTTCCACGTATACGACTTCCTCTTCTTCATCACCAAACGAACCCTTGCCCTGTGAGCCGTTTGCATACGGGTAATCCAGATGACCGAACCCCTCGTCGTATTCATACGCCCGTTTCTGTCCGGCGATCGATGGGCCGGCCATCATCATGGGGGGCGCAACTGGCGGAGATACTACTTTTGCTGTGGCAGGAACGTCCGCCGGATCTACATGCTCCACCGCAATGGCGCGCTTCACCTTTTGCTGGTCCTCATACCTGCCAACCCACACATCACCACCCCCTGCACACCATGAAACACCAAGATCACACACCTGATACTGTTGAACCCCGCGACGGCATTTAGGTCCGTGACGGCAAGCGTGAGCAAGATGTCGGATGTGACGCAACCCCTGTATCGCCGAGGCCGATCCGTCAGCTTCTTTCTCATGGGCTTGGCGAGGTAACGAAACGCACCAGTGTCGCCAGGAGACGGTTTCACCAAACTGACCCTTGACGATGTGTCCGTAGCGGAGTGTCCCCACGGGGATCGAAGCGCCGGTACATGGTGCGGGTCCTTTGCACACCGCGCGGGTGCTCCTGCTGTACTGAAGGACACCTATAAGCGACGCAGAGCGCATGCAGGAGGGTACCTACATCGATCGCATGCGTCGACATGGTCGTCAACGCTGTGGTGATGGTTGGGAATAAAGATGCAGTACAGGGCGTCTCTTATGGATGTGTTTTTTTTGTGTGGCCGCCCGACAAAGAGCCACCTCGCGCGTTTATTTGTCCATGTTTGGCTAATTTACTAAATCGCGTCGCGCGACACGTCATGTGATCCGAGTACTAGGATTCTGCCCGACGACGTTGACAAAATCGCTTGGTCAGTATGCCCGTCCAGCTCGAGCATGCGGGCGACGACAGCCCTTCGTACGACCCCGACCAGAATGCAGCGGAGAAGCGCGACATTCGAAAAAAGTATCGCCTGCTCGAGAAGAGGACGGGAGGTGCGTGACCATTTAATGCATCAACTCGAGCGAGACCGACGACGTGATGCAGAACATATGCGGCCGCAGGACCACAACGCGGACGATCTCGCGGGGCAGATCGCACAGGCCGACGAGCTCTTCTCCAAAGGTGCGCTTCTCATGCCGTCAGCGCCGCATCTGGGCTCAGCGCCCACGCAGTCAAGAACCCGACCGAGGCAACGCTCGACTCGACGGTGCTCCGGAATGTGTCGAGCATCAGCGCACAAAAGGCGCGCGCGATGAAGCTTGGTGGTGCCGCGTTCGACATGGACGACTTTGTATCGAAGCTCATCAGCTATATGGGTGGCAGACAGCGGTTCGAGGATGACGAGGACGAGGTGGAGGTGGTGGAAGAGGGAGCGCTTGACTGGGACAAGATTGGTCGGAAGGCGCTGGCAAAAAGCAGAAGGGTCCCCGTCACAGGCTTCATGTAACCTCCTTTGTCTCCCGTTGGCTCAGTCGCTGATCTGCGCCCAGGCTCGGCCCTCTCTCAATAGAACAGAAAAAACGGGCCCCGATGAAGCGTCAGAAACAGGAAAAGGTCCAAGAAGAGGAACGCCGACCCCAAGAAATAAGGGAAGAGGACATCAAGCGATCCGACAACGAAACGACCAAGAATGTCCTCAAAGTGTGTCACATCTCAGATGTTTCCGATTCGATCGCTAACGTTGACCTTAGATCAAAGATATCCTCGAGACCACCGGCCCGATCAACCTCTTCAAATTTATTGTCAACCCCAACGACTTTGCCCAGTCCGTAGAAAACCTCTTCTATCTCTCTTTTGTCATCCGCGACGGAGAATGCGCATTCGAGATCGGCGACGACGGGGAACCTATCGTTAGTACGTGAGACCCTCCGATCGCTCGACCGTGGTCTGACACTTCGGCAGTGCGCTGTGAACAACCGACAATGGACGAACGGGCCGCGGGCGTCCACGCACGGCAGATCGTCATGGAGTTCGACATGGCTACATGGAAGGTAGGCCACCAAACCGCTCCATGACACCATACTGAACCTGCCATCCAGCGCGCCATAGAAGTGTGGAACATCACCGAGTCGCAGATTCCCCAACGTCCCGCCGCGCGGACCAGAATCGGCGACAAATGGTACGGCTAGTGCAATATCCGTGGAGCATATAATCGTTTGCTAGCATAGTCAGCGCCAGGGCGCTGTATTCTTAATCTATTCATTCATTCTTGCCATATACCCTCAGATTCGTACCATATCGCTACATGTATGTTTCGTGGAAGTGTAATGATACAAGATTGCAGATGCTTTGGAATACAAGTGATTGAAAGCAATGAGAATAAGATAAGCCATTAGGTATCCGTAACAGAAAGGGATCTTCTCCTGGAACACCCCAGTAATGTAGCATGATGCTTCCAAAGCCGGCGATTCCTAGCACGACGTGCGTGGCTGAAAGTCAAACTTTTGGATGCCGTTGACGTTATAGATGCCATATCCAGGCTCTTGGTCGTCAGAATAAACGTGTGCAAACCACCCGATGCCTCCGCTTGGTGCGTCCTTGAGATCGGTGCAGTGATTGTCAAGCAGCCGGTAATATTCCTGTGATCATCACGTCAGCCCGGGGGCATATGGCCGTCGGACGGGTACACACCTGTTCATTGCTGACACTAGCAATCGCAGCCAGGCTATTAGGCCGAACACCGGAAGACGTAACAGACGGCCAGCCATTCTAGGACGGCGATCAAATAAAGGAACGGCGCAAACACCGGAGGACCCACCTCGTCAAAGTACATCTTCTTTCCCCCACCGTTCTCGATGAACCAATTCATATCCGTCTCTACGAGCGGCCATGCAAGCTTCCCGGTGCTTGCAAGTGATGAGAAGAAGGGAAGCATGTGGATGTTGATGTAATCGATCGCGTCGAGGACGTCCTGGGCACCGCCGCGCTCCTGATACCCGTATGCGAGCTCTGAAACCGTGACGGGGATTTGCACGTCTGCGAGCTGGGCCTTGGCAGAGGTGACTTGCGCGGCGAGCTGAGAGTGGGGCAGGACATCGTCAAACAAGGGCTCAGAGCCGAACTGGACGCCACGCGTGACGAACTTGGCTTTGGGGTTGGTCGTAAGCGTGTTGATGAGCGAATCGCGGCGGGTCTGCCATTCGTCACCACCGTCGAAACCAAACTGCAGAACGTGAGCAACAAGTTTAAGTCCTATAAGTGACGCGAAACCTACCCAGATTAGCGCGTGAACTCCGATGCCATTGTTCCATGCAGCATCCACGACGTCGTCGCTATACCTTGAATTAGAAAAGCGGATGGTGGATCAGTGAGGGTACGTACTAGAATCCAGGATTGTCGCACACGCCGTAGAGGCGAACATAACGACCATTAAAGTGGTTTCTGATGTCTGCAAATTCTGCATCCAGCTGACTCGGGCTTTGACCTAGCCTGACGTCAGTTGAAGTAGGATGTGAGAGATGACAAGACCGACATGCGGTGACCTCGTAACTGAACCCCATGAACGCGTACTCGGTGTCCATGGGACACCACCAGTTGTCGAGCGAGTCGGGGACTTTTGATGGCATTTTAAAACCCAAGGACGGGAAGCAGCCAGATAAGGCAGGGCGGGCGCTTGCTGCGGAAACAGGCACAGTCACATTCGATGGATGACTACTGGTCGGGACAGCGGTGGTGGCGTGAAAAGGAGTGGATGCACCCGATGGTGCACTGGTTCTCTGGGGAGGGCCTTTGCAGCTTCGCAGAAGCGGTCTGGCCCGTACAGAGATGGAACAAAGCAATAATAAAAAGAACAAGGTGAGGGAAGAGAACGTCATACTAGAATGAGTGAAAGTTGGCTCGGCGTCGATGCCGGTAGAGAGCGCTGGGTGAGGTGGATACAGGACATCGACTTTATGTCGTGTGAAGCACAATAGCGAATGATTGTCTTTTATCGTCTGAAACGGAATGAGTAGTCGCGGACAATAAGAGTAGGTTGATCCGAATGAAAGGTACAATGAATGACTAAGCAATGAATAGTACGGCACATGATTGAACGGGTAGTTCTTCCCAACTCTAATTGAAAGTTTCCTCGTTGGCAAGACTGCGGAACGAACTTGCGGTAGGTGGTGTAAAAAAAAAACAGCGACCCGAAGGTGAGGCAGGCAGTGATCACAGCAAAGCGGCGGCCGCCATCAATTCAAGGTGAGCGCCATCAAGAGCCCCCTTGGCAAACTTTAGCACAGGTGAGGGAACATTGCAATGGAACCCAATTTGGATGCAGTGACAAGAAAGATTATAAATGGGGTTTGCAACACACCGCTGCGCAGTTTCAACTCCTCTTGTTTTCTCTCTCTACCTTTTATTCTCGTACTTTTGACGCTCTAATCGCTTTCAAGCATGTTGTTCAAATCTGCTCTCTTCATCGCCGGCGCTGGTCTCGCCGTTGCCCAAACGTAAGTCGTTTGCACAACGTTGGCCATCGTCGCTCAACGTTCGATCCCGCTAGCATCTCGAATCAATGTTCTTCGGCGCTTCTCGCGATCGCGAGCAATTCTCAGGCTACTTGTCTTGACCTGCTTCTCCTCGCACCTCTCGCTACCAACTCCAACACTACCTCCGTCATCCCTACCATCAACTCTTGGCTTGGTGGCATGTGCAGCCAGGGGCCGTGTAGCAACTCTTCCCTTCAGTATGTCGTCGATACCGCCGTATCCGGGTGTTCTGCAGAGCTCGCGAGCTACGGTCTGACAACCAACGACACGAGCTCGCTCGTGACCACCATCCAAGAAGCCTATCCCACTGTTCGACAAGTCGTTTGCTTGAAGGAGTGAGTAACATCCATCCCACTTGTCACCGCCACTCATCATCTTTCCGCAGCACCTCCACAAGCACCCTTTGTCCGACGGAACTACTCACCGACATACAATCGACCTCTGGCACCACAATTACCATCAACTACATCGCGGGCTTGTTCACCCAGATCACGTCCGGAACGGCATCTGTCAATATTCCTCAGAACGACACCTGTTCCAACTGCTCAAAGGCTGCATACACCATCGTTTCTCAGAACTTCCCTTCTCTCTTGACGGGCCAGCAGTCTGCCGTTCAGTCCGAGTGTGGCTCTTCTTTCACCGGTTCGTGTTCCGATTGATCCTTTCTCCAGCGTAAACTCACGAGTTTAAACAGATGGACAGATGCCCTCCGGCATCCAGGAGACGGCCGCCAACTCGACGTCGAGTTCGGGCGCTGCCTCTCTTTCCGCTAGCAGCTTGAATGTCGGCGTAGCCATGTTGATTGCTGTGTTCTCTACTTTTGCCGCCTTCGCCTAAGCGATGTGTAGATCATCAAGATTTAAAATGACTTTTGGAACTCGTTAACTACGCCCATATGACGTTGAATTTGACTACCTAGTACTTACGGACAAACATAGTATATTTATGATCTGGTTAACCAGAATACTACGCCTGTTACGTCAGCACACACCGCGGTCCTCCTCGTCAACGCACCTTTCACTTGACCCAATTTGTTGCCTTCAGGTCATCAGGCAAAACGGCCAGGATTTTCGATTCTTTGTCCTCAGCCATGTCGGCGACGTCCACACCACGTTCAGCGCGGTTAGATCTCCCTCCCGCTCCGGCATACTCCAATTCCTCAGCAGATACCGGGCTCGCAGAGTGGGCAAGCAAAATAAAGGCGATGCAACGCCAAGTTGACGCCGACGACGAGGCAGAACAGCGGCGCTTGGAAGAGGAGATCGTCAGAGCGAGGCTGGCTCGAACGAGGAGGAGCAGAACGGGCCAGAGTGGCGATTTTGGCCTTGGGATGCACGGTATCAATCTCAATCAGTGTAGGTGATCTGGCCCCCATCGGGGAGCGTACTCGCATTGACTCGATAACCTGCACTATAGCCAGGGTCCAGGAAGGCGCGCCACGCACTACCGAGTCTGATCTGGCGTCTGCGGAGAAGCCACCGGTGTCGGCTGGCGCGCTGCCCAAGCCTGCGATCAAATCGGCATCAATGGGCACGGGCACGAAGGCGGCTCCGATGTCGCTTGCAGCGTTCATGGGAGGGAGTGCAACTGGTCCTCGTCTCAAGCGACACGAACCACAGCTCGATTCGAGCCTCGCATATGACGGGCGTACGGATCATGGTCTGGTGCACCCGATATTCGGTCGTGGGGGCGTCGCGATGCCCGGTATGGTCCCGCGCGAGGCGGATGCTGTCCCGCCCTCGCCCTCAGCAGCAACCTCTGCGCCACAATCCCCTCTGCCCAACCCCGCACCGCCCACTTCGCAAACCATCCAGTCAGAGCCCACTCGAGCGCGTACGCCGAGCACGTCCAACGTCGCTCGCAGGTACGTCGAAAAAATCGAGGAGCAGGCCTCGGCCTCGAGTCGATCTACGTCCCCCAAGCCGTCCTCTCTCGGGATCCGTGAGCGGCGCCAGAGCACGCCTCATGGCAGCCTTTCAGAGCTCAAAGTTATAGCCACGCCTACATTTTCGTCACGGTCGCTCTCTCAGGGGCGGGCCATTTCCCCAGCCAGGAGCCCAATCACGGACTCGCGTCCCAAGACCCCCTCTATCGTGGATATACGCCCAAAGACACCCACAGTCACAGTCTCCGAAACACGACCGAAAACACCCGTGATAGACCTTCGGCCAAAGACGGTGCCGGTCATCATCGAGGGACGTTCCAAGACGCCCTCCACAGAGCCCGTAAAGACCACGCTCGACGAACCACGTGCCAAAACACCGGGCACGGATACCACGCGCATAAAGACGCCCACCCATCCTAGCCCCGTACGGGCGAGCTTCCCCGGGACAATGCCATGGCAGACACCCCGGCACCATCCGTCTCCCCAGTTACCGTCCCTGTCAGCTGTCCCCCCGCGGTCACCCGGCCCGCGGTCACCCGTCCGTGGCACACACGCACCGCAGCCGCAGCGCGGTGGGTCCCCCGGCCTTCTACGCCCTCCGGGCGGCTCCCCGTCCAAGGACCCCACGCCGAGCATCAGCAGGTTGCAAGGACGCGGGTTTGTCCAGAGCATCGTACAAGCGTCTGACCGACTCAGTGGTGACGGCCTTGGAAGCCCGTCTTCCGCGCCGAGGCATGTGTTTCCCCCTTCGTCGCCTGTCCCTGGTGCTGGTGCTGGTGCTGGTGCCACCGTTGGGCAGGGCGGGGAAGTGCGAGAAAAGGCTGCTAGGCGAGCATCGGTGCTCGATCGGTGGACGCCCGTGATGAATGTCAATGGGGCCACGCCCGCGCCTTCGACACCGCCTGCGAAAACCACTGGCCCCGCGCGTTCACACACACCACACACGGGCACGCGACCGTCCCAGGGTCACGGACAAGCGCAGGGTCAGGACGTTGCGGCAGTCAAGACCCACGATACGGGTCGCTCTGTGCGGAGCGTTGCGTCTCTGCCCGCGATACCCAAGACGCCGATGAGGAAGTCGGATGGGCTGCCCGGGCAGGATGTGGGGAAGCTTGGTTCTTCGAGTACGATGATATCCTACGTCAAGCCTGTCAAGACGGGCGATGATCCTGTTATACCCGACGTAGATGAGCTGGGCGTCAAGGCGTCCGAGGGAGGTCAAGCTGGAGCAGCAGGGGCGGGAACGGGGGCAAGTATGGGGACAGGTACGGGGGCGGGGGCGGGCGGAAGCGGTGCCGGTGCAGCGTTTGGAGGGAGGGCAAAGACACCGCGTGCGTCTGTGTCGCCGCTACCCGCTTCCCCCGGAAAACCACTGAGTCATGTGCGTCCTCTTTGGTGACCTGCTGAACGATGGTTGATGGGTTTTGTTTGCTTGTTTTTGGGTGCATGCATGATTACTTGAATCGTGATGCATGTGGATATCTCGTCGATAATGGTGTATTGGCTAATGGCGTATTGGCGTGATGGCGATCCTGCCTGTCGTGTGAATGGCGTGTTCTTCCGTTGCGAATAGCCCACCAAGGAGAGGGCGAAGAAGCCGCGTAAGGCGATATTCGAGGAAGCAAGGCCGGATGAGGCGTTCGTATCCGTCGCGATGAAAGTACCCCGTGGACCCGAGTACCCCGCCACAGGCACCGAAGCAGTCAGTCCATCACCGCAGCTCAGTTCGGGCGTGTCACCATCTACAGGTCCCGCTCCGAGTCCGTCAGACCTGTCAAGCCCACCTGCCTCTTTTGGCACAGGTATGTCCCTGTCTGGCACGGACCAGGGCAAGAGCAGCCCGTCTGGTAGCGCTGGTAGCACCGGTGGTACGGGGAAGATCACGGACTGCTGGGTGGAGCCGACGCTGATCGGTGTCAAGCATGCGTCGACGTCGTCCTCTTTTGCTTCCTCCACCTCCTCTGCGGCGAACAGACCCGCTGTGGGCACCAAGGCTGGTATGGTTGGGCGCCGGGCGCTTCCTGGGCTCGCCAACGCTGCTGCGGTCGCGGTAGAGCGGGAGGAAAAGTCGGTATCTGGAGAGAGGGAACGAGAGGAACGCACGGCGTCGACGTCGCCGACGCGTCATATGCGTATCCCGAGCACGGGGAACAGGGCGTTGGTGATGGACGTTGCGCAGGCGCTGAGCGAGGCTGCGCAGCAGCAGGACAAAGAAACGAACAAAGAAAAGGAAAGGACCGTTCCTGCCGTTCCCACTGGCGTCGGTGGTTTAGGGGAGAAACGCAAGTCGAGTTACGAGCGGTACTCGGCGATCGCGATGCCCCCGTTGAAGGAGGAGCGGACACCTACGGTGACTCCGGCCAATACGGTGTCGCGGGGTGCGGGGCAGACGATGTTGGAGTCCAAGGTAATCAGCGCGAGTCCTTTGAACAGTCTCCGCGTTGAATCTACGGCTGCTGCTGAGCGGTTGCCTGCACGCTCGGGTCGGACGCCGTCTCCATCGTCGAAAGTACACATCGGTGAGGATCAGGTCGTGACTGCCGAATAGCTGGCACTGACGAGCAATGTCAGACCATGTCGAAGAGCCACTACCCGAGCTGGACGTCTCCGCGCTACTAAACATGGAGAGACCAGCTGAGTACGCGCCGGATCCCGACCTGCGCACAATCTCGGTTGAGGTTATGTCGGTCGTACACACGAACGTTACCCTCGTTCAGCGCGACATGAACATCTTTTACGATGCCGAGGCCCTCCTCATCGTGCACCGTGCCAAGTCGCGCGAGAGTGGGCTCGTAGCTACCAAGGTGTGGTGTTGGAGGGGCAGAAAGTCCCACTTTGGGGAGAAGGAGGAAAGGAAGATAAGGGAGCTCGCGAGGCGGTATGGTACCTCGGCGGTTCGTGCCTCCCTCGTTACGATTGTGCTGGTTTATATGGTATTTGCGTATAGGATGTGATCGATCAGCAACGCGAGCCTGCGGAGCTCGTTCACGTTCTCGGGGGGCAGCTTGCGATCCGTCAGGTAAGAGGATGTGGCTTGAAGGTGTTGGTGGCTTGACTGGTCCTCTAGGGCACCCGCGCCCATTGGTCCTCAGAGAACACTGCGATGCACGTCGTGAGATCGAGCGATGGCCACATCTTGATTGATGAGATAGATCTGGTTCGTCCTGTCTCTATGCAATTGCTTGAAGATCTTGACATCGTCTTCCAACAGGACGTCAGGAACCTATGTTCTGGGTACAGCTATTGTATCTCTGTCTTGGACAATATCTACGTGTGGCGCGGTTGTGGTTCGGTGGCCTCAGAACGGACCGCGGCGCTCCAGTATGCCCAAGGTATGGCCGCCATGGATACGACAGTGAAGGAGCTCACAGAAGGCGAGAATGACGGGGATGATGAGATGTTCTGGATGGTCATCGGCGACTCTGATTCGTATGCCAAGGCGGATTATTGGAGGTGGAGACACAACGTGGTGCCATCGGGCCCTCGCTGTTGGCTTGTGGACGTCGCGAACTCAGAAGCTCCGGTGAGCATCATGTCTCGTGACGTCCGGGTGATACTGACGCTGTTCAGATCCACCCAGTTCCAACCATGTTTACAGAGACCATGCGGCAAGAATCGGTGTATATCATAGACTGCTCCTGGGAGTTCTTCGTCCTGGTCGGTAAAGATGCCCGGGCGAAGCGACCTGATATCACGCTCGCGATCAACACAGCGATGGTATGGTTCTCGTCGCCATGTTCTCTCAGATATGTTGGCTGACCATCTCGTTGGTCAGGCGATGGCACCGCTCGTCGCTGCGTCGAAGCCGTTCTCACCAACTGTTCACGTGCTGATCCTGCCCACGCAGCTCCCTTTAGACATGCGACACGCATTCCGCAACCTGGACGAGCTCACACTGGTAAGTCCCCCAGCGCTGATACAGAGCGGGTGACTTGAGTTTATTTCCGGGATAATTAGAACGGCGGATTTGTTCCGGACCATATGAACATTCTGTCTACGTCAGAGGCGATCGAGCATGTGAGTGACCTATCACCCAACGTACGGTGGAGGCTGAGCGATGACGACAGCTGCACACGTCTTCTTGGGATCGATCGGCGTTGAGAGACCGTACGATGCTCCCGCTGGGCCTCGATTCGTCTCATGTTCCGTCCCCGTGATGACATGGGTCGGGGAGCGCTGCTTGGGTTGGTCGGACACTGGAGGGTGTATGTGCTTGTCATGATTTATCCCCTCCTTGGTTACGTCGATTGATACTCTTGTGCTCTAATATAATTTCTCGCTTCATATACATTCTCGCTTCATATACATACATATGGCATGTTCAAGGACAAACTCAGGGTTATTGGTTAGGTAAGGAGACGGTAGTAGCAGCGCTGAGCTTTTCGCTTTCGACGAAGCACCTTGGCTTGACACGGGACTTTGTCGCGGACTTCTATCTGGTGCAAAACGGACAGACCGATGGCCCTCCTGTTCTCGTGCCGAGAAGTTTGTTATGTTATGTGTTCAGCACCAACTGGCTGTGGCGGAATGCACTCACGTTAGTGTATGCTTCTTATGGTAAGTGTTACTACGCCAGATTGACACATTGACTCAAGTTGGTGCACTCCATTCGGCCTGTGTTGGCATTCTCACGCCATACTCCATCCAACCCTGGTACATGTTGTATTGACCACAGAAACAGTGGCGTAAGGCGATGCCAGGACACCCGCCACTTACACCTCATTTTCCCCACGGTCGAAATAGAAACTAAAGGGTGCCAAGTAGCAGGCTTGATAGGAGACATTCTGCCGTAGCCGAGCAGGCTGAACATTTACACTCGACCGACATGCCCAGTCTCAGCATCTCCTTAATCATCACGTATCGGACGGGCTCTTGGAACCAAGACTTTGCTTTTTCGAAATGTCTTCAGATGAAATCAAGAACCTGATGGCTCCTGCATACGAAGCTGCTGTTCGCGACGTGCGCTACCACAGTGGTGTGTTCTATTTTAGGCATGGCGTCAGGTTTTGCACGGTTTTGATTCCATCCCAGTTGCATGTCTCACCTATCTGGTCTGGCACTGCGTTCTGACATTCGATCAGGACGTTCTGTATATTTGGACGTGTGTATTGAGTATGTTCATATCAGACTGGTTTCTGATACTGTCTCTTCGGCACCCTCAGTATGCGGAACAAAAATCCCTGGAAATGGTTGTACTTCTTTCTTCGTTATGGTGTGATACTTGCATGCGTGTGAGTGCCTCTCAAAGTGCTCCATAACTATGTCGTCGAGACCCACTACTTCATCTTAGGTTGCATAACTTGTTGATTGGACAGTTGGCAGATGGGAGCAACCCGCCTATACTCTGCAAGATATGGCAAGCCTATGTCCCGGGTTTTGCGCAGTGTCTTGCGAGTTTGCTCGAGGTTGTTTTGGCCACTCGTAGTGAGTGTCACTTCCTTTGTAAAACACCGGCCGGTTGGACAGGGTCCACAGTAATTGCTCTATACAATAGGTCCAGAAAGGTAGCCCTCCTACTGTTGATCTTGATGGTGGTAGAATTTGCGGGGACGGTGAAATTGTTATTGTCACAGGAAAGCTCAGCCTTTTACCAAACGTGCCTTCTATGTCGACACACCAAGGACGGGTTGTATCAAGGGTGAGCTCTAGCATCGTTGTTTGTTGCGAATGCCTTATGATCTGTTGGTCTGTTTAGCGTCCTAGTGTTTGCGGTTCACTGCGTACTTGTTGGCCTAATGTTGTTCAAGTGCTTCTTTGCCTTGCGGACAGGCTGGGGCAGGACTCCACTCGTATCACTCGTAGTTCGTGATGGCAGTATGATGTATGCTACGATTATCTGTGAGTGGACCTGGGGTAACCTGGGCAGCCACGTCAGCAGCTAATATGATGACTCAGTCATACTCTTATCGTTGTTGGTCCTATGTAACTTGGGGAACGAGAAAGTGGTTGTCCTCTTTTTGTTCGTGTTCCTTGTTCACTTTCGCGTCAGGCGCTGCTAATACTACCTTTTTTTTTTCTGCACTTAGCTGGGTCGTGTCTCCATTCAGTATCACGGTATGGCCCATTCAGTGACTGTCTTGGTTCAACATGGCCTCACTCACGATGTTTGTACCCAGGGGTGTAACATGATACGAAGCATGGAACGCTTCGCAAGACAGGAGATATCAATTGAACAACCGATCCTTACGAGTCAGATTTCCATGCCAATAATTGAGTCTGGCGGTCAGGATCAGCCTGACCAATCGGCGTAGAAACAGGGGTCTAGCAAGTAACATACGGAGTCAGCGGACTGCAGCACAGCATTTTCTGAAATTGGTGATACTACTCAATGTTTCAATTCCACGGATAAGCAGAGGGTCGTGCTGAGCGACCTATTTTCACATTCCAGCTGCCTCGACACGTGACTCTAGATTAGTGTCTGTGTAAGTAGTCACTACGCTGCTGTGCCTACAGATTGAAGACCAGCTACCCACGACAAACCTTCATTTCAGATCTATCGAAAAAAATGATCGTCTGCATAGAACGGAATAATTCTTGCCACCCGATTTCTCTCTCTCTCTTTCGTTGAAAACGATTCCGCCTGCTCTTGTGTGCATTCAGCCAGCCTCCCCGCATGGTGTTGTCATCCACCGAAGCCAGCCTGGGACGCTCTCGGGCTTTTGTCGTTCCTATGCCCCGTGACTCAGTTGCTGCCAATCCGATTCGAGGGCAAGCGCTAACCGAGCGCTCAGTGGGGAGCTTCATTTCAGGGACCATCACACCCAATTTTGACAGCATGATCGTCAGGTCCTGGGTTTATACATGTCCAGCGACAACGAGCCTCATGCTAACGTCTCCGCTGTAACCTCGGATTGGATGTGGGGCGGGACACTTATTCGAGCAGGCCTTTAGGAAACAGGTCGGCGTATATGCGTGCCATCAAAACGTGGTCAATTGTGGTCATTTGCACCCGAAGAACACCCTATACAATGTGGATTGAATATCGACTTGGCATGGCATCACTGATTTCGGCCCCTTTATGCCTGAAGGATCACACAACGATCAATACGAGATGTTAGGAAATTCAGGTCCCATCTGGCTAACTCACACTTCTTGGATCGTGCGTTTCCCTGGCTGACGGCTCTGTAGTCCTATCATCCACGTCTTATGGTCATATACTGCTCAGGATTATCCCAAGGGGCGCTTTCAGACGTTCAAGCAGCCCAAGTTCCATCTAGAAAGATCCTTGATGGGAATCGAATAACGATATTCTCTGGGACTCTTACTTCGCCTGCAGCCTTTCAAAGGAAAGATCAGAGGCAGCCACTTCACTGCCTTCTAGGACCACGTCTTGACCGATCATCAGTGTGCTCTGAAGGAATGAGAGGTAGGAAAGCTGCCACGCGTTCGGTGACATGTTCAGACCCATAAGATGAAGGACGTTATCCAGTGGGTTTGCGCGGTATCGTGATCGTTGGCTCTCCGTATGATGCGTCGGGCCGATGAATGACTCCATGCTCTATTTTGGCCGTTGGATGGGACGGTCATTAAATAATTTGATAGCACCCACTGCGGTATATGTCGTAGGATAACCTGCGTGAGTTCAGCCACGGAAGACGCGAAGAAGCGTCTTGGAGTGAACCGCGACGGTCGGATAGCCTTTGGAGAACTTGTGACTGGTCTTTGCCTAACCAGGTCAGCCACAACCCAGCTTGATTGCTCCCCATCATGAAGGACACCTCCCGTCCTCACCCCAACCTGCCCGTACGCTCCGCTCCGTACAAAAAACGCAAGTCGTCCGCCAACGTCTCGCCCAGTCGTGGAACGCGTCGGGCATATGACACGTCACAATCCCAGGGCCACGCTCATGAGGTCGTCCCGGCTCCACCGGAAAGAGCGCACGGCAAGGACGAGGGCCAGCACCCGCGCACAGTCTCCACGAATAACAAGCATCGCTCTCTCTCCAAGACAGGGGGAAATCGTGGTCGGAGAAACACAACTACGGACGGGTCGGCACGCGAACGGCCGCCGCACACGAGTGCTCTCAGCATACATGCAGATATGCCAGGACCGTCGCTTCGCCTCCCTCTCACTGCGCCATCCGCTATCACTGCCTTCCCCGGTCAGAGTAGGACCGATTCCCCACCGCAGGGTTCGGTGACCCGTTTCTTGCGCAGCATTGAGCTTCCAGATAAGCCCTCCACTGGACCCTCCTCTTCTCTCCGCCTCCCACCTTCATCTACAGACAATACGACCAGGTCTACATGTGCGAATGGGAATGATTACCAAATCAGTCTCGTGTATAATGGGTACCCTTTTACTTATGATCTCTCCGCGCTCCCCGAGGACCCAAAGGGTACGATCGCGCTGCTCAGTATCACTAAAAGCGATCCGGGCGCATATATCCTGGTTGGCGCACACTATCGGCGCACCGGTCGCTCAAGGGCCGCATGCGCCGTGATAAGATATCTCCTCGACAGCTTGGACGATCTGTCCGATATCGACAAAGAAAAGGGAGACGGTACGCTTCATGCACATCTGTGAATTATGTGGTTTGAGAATGCGTTCACAGCGGTGCCTGTCCCTCCTTCGGAGCATTCCACGGTGACGTTAGTTTCCCCAGACGCTCCCAGGCCCAGGCCCAACTGGACGGCGCCTGTGTTCAAAAGCGCTGCTATGCAGCCCGCGATGCTGCTTCTCGCGGCATGTGAGTTGGATATCAGCCGAGAGCATCCGGATGATCCGGACAGCATAAGCCACGCGGCTAAGGCCCATGAACTCTTTCGTGCTGTCTACGGGACCGTGAACGACGGTATCATTGCTGGGGCGGTGCGTCCCCAGCCCAAGAACGCGCTCGGCCTTGAGTTCCCGAGCAACGGAAACTGCCAATCATATTCGCCGTCCGATTTGAACGGCTGTCCACCGGGCAGTAGTGCAAAGCAGCCCGACGCCGAGTCCTCGGCACATGTCAAAGGCCTGGAGAAGGAATTGAGCGTGGCACACGCGACGCAGAAGAAGCTTCAGGAGAAGCTCGCGATATCGAACGAGCGTTTGGCGCGCGCCGAGGGCAGGGTGCACACCTTAGAGTCCCACTCTCAGGAGATGCTTGGCCGGCTCGATTATTGGCGGGACGAGAACTGGGAGCTGCGCCAGCGACTGACTGAGACCGAGCGGAGGGCGAGAGAGGTGGTGGTGCCTGGCGAGAATCGAGTCTGGGGAAGGCTCAAGGATTTGTTTGATAACTTGGGGGTCGTCCGTGGTGAGTGACTGTCGTGTCGTCTTTCGTCTTTGTATCGCCATCCGAGTCTTCCTCCACGTTTCATTTTTCTGGCCGTACCCCACATCGCATTCCCAGCATTCGCATGATCCTGTACTACTATCGCAAGTTCTCGGCATGGACCAGCACCGCACATAGCTTAGAAGTTGTTCATATGACGTACAGTATTCCTACGTTATCTTCGCAGTTGTAGCCCATCGCAGTTGTAGTCTTTTTTCAGTACCCAGACGACCGTTTAGGGAGTCACCAGCTGGAATTCATTTCCTGCCATCGTTGAGAGGATTCGCTTCGATCTGCCTCGGTATAGTGGTACAACTCGGAGCTCGGGGTTCTCTCGAGGTAAGCGTTACGCTTCTAGAATGTGCATCTGCATCTACCGAAAGATACTCGATGTGGCCGGTAAGGTAAGGATCTTTTACGGGATTCCTCCTCACGAGTTGAACTGTCGATGCGATCAGATTCTTTCCGCGGGGTCACAGGGGGCACACTTACCGCGGTGAGGTAAGACTCTGCGACGATACGTGCCCGGGCGTTTAAGCTGAGTTTCATCTCGCTTATTTCTCTGTCTACCTCTTCCATAAATCTGGGATTTGAATAGACATCACACCCTGGACGATACGACTAGCAAGGATACGTACTGGATGATAAAATCGACAACCTTATGCTTGAGCATCGTCTCCGAGTGGACGTTGGTGATCAAGAAGGATATATCATAACCCTTGGGAGCATCAGTCTTGCTTCGATCTCGGCACACACCGATCAGAATTACCATGACGGGTTTCCTGCGCAGTACGACGAAACTTTCCGCACGCTGCATCATAAAACGCATGAATTTGTGGCATAGGATACGCTCGATCTCGTCTGCTTGTTTAATCTTGATGCTCATCCGTATCGAGTTGACAGAGGGCTCGATCAGCACGCGTTCGTTCTCATTGCGTGATATCGTAAGGGGGTTGAGGAGGACCTCTTTTGATCCACTGGGTATATGCTATTGAGATGCCGCGGGCGATCGTCTGAAAAGGTGTACATACCGCGCCTCGACCTCGGGTTTGTTGTGTCGTTCGACGACCTAGATGCGGGTGCGTAAGATCAGCGTGATTAATGCCGACATGACAGACCTGCGATGAAAAGTTTTCGAGGGTGAGTGCTGCCGTGAGCGACGATCTGACTGCTGCGAGATACGGTCTGAGTACGTTCGACTGCGTCAACGCGTCAGCTTTTCGTGGACAGCGTTCGGGCGTCGTCACTGACCATCTCGACGACGACCAAAGTATAAACTATAAGCGGAGTTTCAAAACCACTCTTTACCCGTGCTTATTTCAGTTTTTCGTTCGCTTTTCTTTGCCAAAAAAAAAAATATCGACATCGTCATGGTCGTCGCTATTGCACCTTGGTATGTGTCGTGTACGGTCTTCTAGACGACGCTGACGAGATGCGCAGGAGTATCGTCCTGACGCCTGGCAAGGCGGAGGTCATCGTCCCTCAGGGCGATCTCCAAATAAAAAATGCAGCCTTGCCCGACGAGCTGCAGGACAACGGGGCTAGGACGTCCGTCAAGCTCACGTACCAGAGCCTCGCCTCACTCGACTCGGACGAAGAAGACGAGGATGAAGAGGACGAGGAGGACGAGCCCAAGGGCGTCGCGGTGACCACCGTCCTCTGCTCGCTCACCCCCGGCAAAGTACGCGTTTTCTCGCTCTCAACACGTCCAGGACGCGTCTGACGTGTATTTCAGATCGAGCAGTCGGCTTGCGAACTTATCCTCGAGCAGGATATGGAATACGTCCTCGAGGCCGTTGGCAAAAAGTGAGCGCGTGACGCCTCTCGTGTATGTCCATCGCTGACCGAGGGCGCGTCGTTTTTACTTCTCGGTAGTACGATTCACGTGTATGGCAACTACATCGGTATGATGAGATACACCTGCTCTGCACGCTCTCCTCACTCGTTCCACCTCCCTAGATCAGACCCCTGTTGACCGGCCACCGTTTGGATCGGATATCGACGATGAGGATGAAGGCGCTTACAACCTGGATGAAGTTAGCTCAGACGTGGAGATTGAGGTTGACGCTGACGACGCTGAGCTGAATGACGAAGAGGAAGAAGGAGACGCCGCGTGAGTCAAATTATCTGTAGGGTGAGTTCTATAGGTTGACTGCCCGCGTTTCCTAGCCGCTTTGAAGAAATAACCGATGAGATTGAGTCACCTAAAAACCTCAAACGCCCTCACGAGGACACCATGGAAGTTGATGAACATGAGGAGAAATTGTCGAAGTCTCAAAAGAAAAAGCTGGCGAAGAAACTCAAGGCTGAAGACGGCAATGCTGCACCACCTCCTGCTGAACCGGTGAAGAAAGTCGAAGCGAAGAAGGCGGAGGAAAAGAAAGACAAGAAAGATAAGGCGGAAAAGAAGAAGGAAAAACCCGAAAAGAAGGATGATGAGAAGAAGGGAAAGGGGAGAAAGGGTGAGCGTACGCTTGAAGGGGGTGTCAAGGTTTGGGATGCCAAAACCGGCACGGGCAAGATGGCAAAGAAGGGCGACAAGGTGGAAATGCGTTATATTGGTAAGCTCCCCAATGGTGCAGTTTTCGACAAGAACACCAAGGGAAAACCTGTAAGCTACAATTGTCGTGTGCTTCAAATTACTCATAAGCCCATCTTTAGTTCACCTTCACGCTTGGACAAGGTGATGTCATCAAAGGTAGGGAAAATTACGTGGTATGCGCGATGCTATGCGCTTACTTACCGTGGGACCAGGTTGGGATATCGGTGTCGCCGGGATGCAGATCGGAGGGGAACGTGAAATTGTGGTTCCACCGTCGGTGGGTTACGGTAACAGGAAAATGTCTGACATCCCACCCAATTCCACCTTGATGTTTGGTATGTCAAAGTTGATGATAATCCGAGAGACTACGTGACTGATGGTCTTTTAGAGGTGAAACTCTTGGAGATCAAGTAAAACGTACTAGTCAGCCCTTTTCCCTGGCCCTCGGGTACGGAGGTGAGGGAAGTTAGGTGTCACATGCGTGTTAGTCGCAGATGTTGCAGTTGTGTGGGTGTCCATATATCAAATTTGACATTGCGCTGTTTTGTTATGAACGTCAGGACCCTGCATCGTCTGGTGTGCGCTGTCCGTGCGGATGCACCGCATCCTGGAGGACCCTGAGACTACAGCCTTTCCGCGTGCACCAACTAGACGACACAACCAGTTTGTAGCAGTGATCGACGTTAGCTGCAATGTTAACGGGAGAGCTGAAAGTACGAATAAAAACGCTCTGAAACCGTCAATTAGGAGTATATGTACATTGTAACGAGTGGATGAGAACGACGGCCCGTTCCACGGCGCAGAAAAGGTCCACTTCATCGAGGCAAGTCCATTTGAGACACCGACCAGCGCGCGTGATGGGTCACTGGTAAGGGATGTTGATCATGCTGACGGTTCGAAAATCTGACAGGTAGTAGTAATTTATCTGACTGCAACGTGTTCCCCTTTCCCTCTCTCTCTTTTTTTATTGTCTCCCCAGATCCGGGAATCCTTCCTCCATGTACGTGTCAAGGAAGAGTCGCCGTCTCATGTGGGGTTGGGGAAGCAGAAGCATCGGAGTATACTTACGCTGCGATCCACACGGTGGTTGACATTTGACACCGCTGTGCGAATATGAACGTGGTGGGTTGTTTTATTTTGCTGAATGACTTGCGATCATCATGGGACGATCGTTTGTCACACACGTCCCCGAGATGGGGTCACCAGCCTACCGAGATGACTACAAAGGGGTGTCTACGCCTCTCTGCGCACGGGAAACCCCCCGAATACTTTTGCGCCGCCTGCCGTCTAGGCTCTCGTTCAAACGGAAGGCATTTGCGAATGGTAATGACCAACCAGAATTTGCTATCGTGATTCCAGGTGTGACGTGAATAAGCGCAAGCTGGGCCGAGAACCTGTGTTCCAGATCCCGGAATGGCGCAGTATCGAAACTGCCGAAAATACCACCGATCGTCCACGTGTAACTCCTTCAAGGGACCTGTACTGAGACATTGCGGCAAGTTTAAACCCGGATGGCATAATGTAAGCGAGGAAACGTAGCCTGTTGTCAGTCACGAGTTGGACAATGGGTGCGTCAGTCAGCAGCACAAAAACGGGCGCCCGAAAATCGGAGCAGATACCCGACATGGCGAAGGCCTATCACCGAGGAGAAGCGCTAAACCGGTAGCCGTGCAGAAAGTCAGGGTTGCATGAGAAGAGGAGTCTTGAGGGTGGAAGTCGAGCCGAAAACGCACGGTTGAGACTGCACGATGCATGTTGGTGTGGAGATAGTACTTTGGTTTGTGGCTACCTTGGAGCAGAGAGAATTTCGCGTAGGGGTAACAAAGTGGAGTGAGCTTCTATGAACGGACACGAACAGAAAAAAAATTTGAGTGGAATTTTGGAACGAGGTAGCCCTGCTAGTCATTCTTCTAGGACATACCATGTCAGAAAAATGTCCAGCAAACATCACGTATGCAACGTCCGCACCACACGTTTGTCGCATAGCCCAGCGTCCTGTTACAACAGTTACAACCCCGCCCGTCGGTAAGAGCGAAAAGCTTCGATCATTTCCTTTTGTATACATCATGGCAGAAAGAGGGTGACTTGGATATGTGGTTGTCAGTGCTCGGCAAACTACTCGTACCTCTGGTCTCAAGTACTATCAGACAGATCATCATTGATGAAGGGAAGTGATCCACGAGGTCATTCGCCACCGCAACATCTGTGGATTAGATGATGATGACCTGCGCGAGCGGCTGAAGACGGAGACTCGGAGTTTCGCCTGTCGAACGAATAGAAAAATGTTTCTAGCTGATTAGTTGATCGGAAACCAGGTCATACCTCGTCAACTTGTGGGAGGTGACCGCATCTCATCTCATTAAAAAAATAAGAATTAAGTGGGAACAGATGAAAGCGATAAGGGATACGGATCGCTCTGGTGTGGAAGGGTGGCGCTTTCGGAGAAAGAGACCATGCAACCACCGACACATGAAAGTCCGAAATCCACATGAAAACTCAGATAGAGGGGAAATTACTCTGCAACGGCGTGGTGAAAGCGTCAAGGAGTGCGTTCGAGAAGGCAAAAGGATTTCACATTTCGGAATATTGGGTGTCCAAGCAGCTGTAGCCCGTGCAACACCATTAAAACACACGCCAGACCTATGATGATGGCGTCCACAATAGGGTTGCACGTCACATCTGAAAACAGATAAATTTCCGGTCCAGGTGGTCCCTCGATATGGTCAAAAACATGAAATAATGGATTTGCCGAACGCCTCACCGGCACAATTGGTCTGCCATCGCGATCGCGATGGAAGCTGATAAACTCCCGCTAACATGTCCCAGGTCAACCTCATGGTGCAAACGACCCCGGAGTGAGGCCAGAGTACAGGTGGACAGACACGAGTACAGTGGCCGCAAGTCTATAAATTCCATCGGAAAGTCAGCACCAACATCAGCAACTGAAACTCCCCCTCCGAGTATCCACTTCCCTGTATTTCACCACTACACCCAGGAGGCTAGTCAGCGACGTCGCCCGATGCAGCTGGCCCTCACGGTCATGGAACCCCTACCTGGTACGCACCCTCATCGTGTCATGCTGGGTTATGGGCAATGGACGCTGTCCGCGTATGCGCTGGCAGGGACCCCAAAGGCGTTGCGTTCTCTGGGATGTGTACATTTACGGCTGCATGGTCGGGGGCACTTCCTTCCCATTGTACTGCAGGCGGATGCCACTGTTTCCTGGCTGAAGTCCCAGTACATACCATGGGAATGGAAGAAGCCCCGGACCATGCGATGTGAATGATAGCATCGCGGGGCCAGCGGCCTTGAATGAAGGCGCAATGTCCATACCCATTAGCTATACTAAAACCGAAGACACTCACCTGAAGGTCTGCGTCCCACGTGGGGGGCTCTAGTCCGAAGGGCTACATGAAGGGCATTAGCGCTTAGCGATCCTGCTAAATAAACTAATCCCTTTTGTGTCGTGCAGGGTTTGCGGGTCTACCATCGAAGAACAAGCTGTTCCGGTCACTGATCAGCGAGGAACTTTGCTGAAAGCTTTGTGGGGCTGGTCATGACCAGCCCCGACCGCGTAGGCCACTGTAAATCCCCACTGGACCAGCTATTAACCACCGTTTACTCATACAGGTCCCAGCACCGTGAAGTGCTGTTGCGGAAAAAGTCCTGGTGGTGGAAACGACGAAGCTGCGCTTCTCAGCAATTCAATTACTTGATCCTTAATTAGGGTCGAATATTCGGCAAACTGGCGTTGTCGCAAGAAGCTTCCGACAAACCTCTCAACCGCCTTGGTCTTTCTTCGCTGAACCATGGCTGAGAAGTAGGCGCGCCGATCCTTGATCGATGTGCATCCGGCTGGTGGCGGGGTGCGGTCCGTGCGGATTGGCTGGCAGCCTGCCGGCTCGACCAGTTGCGTCGGAGATGAGAAACCGAATGGCGTGGTCATTTCAGTTACTAAAAGTATGTACTATTCGACATCTTTTCTCAATACCGATAAAGCAGTAGTGAACGAGACCCAGTGTAGCGAGTACAACCGACCACCGTAGTCACCTTTTGCTCCAACTCTGCCTCTCGTTTCAAGTTCGAGGCGCCTGTCGCACTTCACATACAATGGGTGGCCCAGGTCTGATCGTTCCTGATCCCATGTCCCCGACCCGGTCATCTTTGCTCGCATGGTCCAAGAATGTATTGACTCTACCAAAATTTATCTTTGTCACTAGACATCACGATCCGTCAGGTCCCACCCGCCGTTCCGTTTAGTTCATGCACTTGTTGCACCTAACACGCTCCAACAAGCTGCGGTATGGAAGCTGGCGCGCAGGTTCCGGGATGCCTAGAGTGACCAAAGACAACCCGTATGTGAAGCGAATGTGAGCTACTGTGATTCCTTGTTAGGATCGGACATGGACCTTGGAGAACTTGCCCGATTCATAAGATCCAGACTTGAAAATATGGTGGACGACGAGCGGCGGACGGTCATCGATTCATCCCCCTTGATTGTCACCCTCGAAATACCCACCCTCGACATGATGTGGTCCTCAGAGTCCATTTTTTGGCTAGACATCGCTGCTCCTTCTTGGCCTCGAGCTTCCTACTTCCTACGACGTCTCTCGATTTGGAAGAGGTCGTACTGTCAACTCCGCGAGCACTATCCGCTCCAATGCGACCAAGTACTAAGTCCGCCTTCGCGGAAGCGGAGTCAAACTTGTCTCTTTTATTTGGACGAGTGGTATTATTATGTAGCGACTGACAAGTGTAGTCCTACATAATACACCAAGCCGGCCACTGTAGTGTCTGCTCCGAGGAAAAAATGCTCTTACGCATGTCCTATCTGGCGTCCCCGGTGTCTTCAGGGACCTTGATAGTCTAATACCCACCAAAGCCTCAGTGTTTGTTGCCCAGTTTTGGGTGGTTGGTTCTGGTAGTTAAACACATTTTGATCATGGTCGGGATTGGTCCTGGGTCTCCCCGCCAGGCTCTCGGCTAATTCCTCTCGATGATGACTGTAGGATTACTGGTTCTCAAGCGCTCTGCCAGAAAGTGGGGCTTATAGACCATCCTTTACCAACGCAACACACACTAGGATGCTGAAAAAACCAATGCGCTACCTGACGTCCAATACGGAAATACAAGTGGGCCACTCCATAGCCATGAGCATCTCATACCCAATGCCCAGGTATAACAGGGTGCGAAGAAGACAGACCGCCGTCCACGGCAATGTTCTGCCCATTGACATAACTCGACTCGTCTAAAGCACGGCAAATCAGCCCGGGGGGATACAAGACATATTCAAGCCCACCTGATGCTAAGAATAGCGCCATCTGCGCGATTTCTGCGTCGCGTGGTCAGCTCGTGGGTAAAGGTTCTCTTCGAGATGCAAGCACGGCATAATGTATAACGTACCCTGCGCGACGCCGTACCGGCCTAGTGGATTCAACTGCCCGATCTTGGCCGCGTTTCCTCGTTCGCGAGCGGCATCGAACATGTCCTTGGTGATGCCCGTCTCGATCAAGCCAGGGCAGATCGAGTTCACGCGGATGTCTGTCTTCTGTAATTGGTAGACGCTCGTCTTCACGATCGAGTTGACGCTATAGAGGGGTTGAGATCGTTGTACGGGAGAGAACGGACGATCTCACGCGGCTTTGCTTGCGCTATCTGGATTATTGTTTTGTGATGCGCGTATAATATAGATAAACGGGACTCACAATCGATAGCACCCGCGCCCGAGCGCAGTCCAGCAACTGGCAGACCCTTCAAATTCAGAGGAGACTAAGGCAGGGGCAGGACGAACCTGAAGCGGTCAGTATGATGCTACCGCCACTCAACGTCTTTCCGCTTGAGGGGTTCGTGCGCATCATGGCTTGGGAAGCATGTTTGACCGCCAAGAAACACCTGAAGTGCAAGCGTCGATTACACTAGTGAAACCCCCACAGAGGACGTGACTTACGAAAGAGTATTGATTCGCATGGTCTCCATGAACCGTTCCGGAGTAGTGTCGTGCAGCCCCACGGTCGTCGACACCCCAGCCTAACGTACTGTCAGAGGTGAAAACGACTTTTGAGGGGAAAAAAAAGGGACGGACGTTGGCAAAGAAGACATCTAGCTGACCCTCTTCATCGAGTGCTTGCTTGCACACTGCGGCAATTGCGGTATCGTCCGCGGCATCAGATTGGATGATGGTAACCTGTTCACTTCGGATAAGTTGGTGGAGTAGTCCTGTGTCGCGTCTGACCTTTACGTCTGGATACGAGCGTTCGATCGTTGATTTAAGTTCGGGTAGGTTTTCTGGGGAGAAATCTATCAAGTAAAGATGTCGTGCACCTACAAGGCGTATGAGTACTGCCGACGAGCTGCGCAAGAATCATCAGGCGGACCTTCATGTGCGAAGAGGAGGGCGGAGGCACGCCTGAGCAATGCACGCATGCATAAACGAAATGCAGACGTAAGTAGAGATGCAGACCCTGGACAACGTTGGACATTACCCGATGCCATGCAATGAGCTCACCCCGGTAATGACGCAGACCTTGCTGTTGAGCCGCTGTCGACGCGAAGCGATCTTGAGATGAGACTGGACCTGCTCAAGGCGAGTGAGCGTTCTCTGGTAGCTCTCCGCTGGGGAGGGCTTGAATCCCTTGATAACATGAGGGTTACCCTTCGCCATGCTGTCGAGAACGCAACAATTGTGGGTGGGATTGTGGTGGCGTCTGGATGTCGTTTTAGCGCCGCGTGTACACAGATGAGACAACGTGACAGCTAATAGACAGGTTCAGGACAACGGAATCTATTACCATCCACGACAGAATAATCAAGGTACGCTAATCACATGTGATAACCACGGAGAACATGTATTCTGCTAGTCCATGTTTTGAAGGGAACAGAGACCGGGAGACAACAGGCAAGGAAGGGGAACATCCGGAAGCCAAATTACATCCTTGGCAAGGCGACTAGTACCTGGTGGTTGGTGGGTATGGGTAGCCATTATTGTCGGTGAACGGCGGCACGCCATGCGGCGCCGTTCTGGCATAGGCAGTATCCGTGTACTGCACAGGACAACCCTGTGAAGGACGTTCTGGACAAGCATCCACGGGGTAGTACGAGTCCTGACGAACTGGCGTTTGCATATATACCGAAGGAACATAGGAATGCATTTGTATGGAAGCCTGAGGTTGGCGTGTATAGTCGATGGGGCAAAACTCGTGAGGACAATGGGATTGATCCGACGGGGCCGGAGAGGAAGATGAAGTAGGCGAGTCATATATCTCTGGCAATGCCGAGCCCATATCGCCCACGTCCGTGCATGGGGTGGCGGGATAAGATGAGGTGGAATATTCGGTAGAAAGACACCCTGAAAAGATGCGAGGTCGTCTCTGCATGTCGTATCCGTCAAAATGGAACTGGTCGTGGATCTCACGATCGGGATAAGGAGTCTGCTGCTCGTCGTATGAGCTCGTCGAGGTAGACGACTCTGAAGCAGATGGCCTCGAGAAGGGAGGCGGGGACACAGGAGGATCCTGTTTACCGGAAGGGATGTGGTTGCGCTTGGGATCGAAGGTCAAGGCCGGCTTGGTGGGAAGGATGCGCTTGCGTTTCTTTGGAGGTTGGGTCACCGGCTTCCGCTCTCTGTCATGAGGGAGCGGTTCGCGGGTCAGCAATGGTTTCATTTCCTTCGGCTTCTGTCGGAGAACAAGGTTAGAGCGGGAAATGAGCAGTAATGAGACCAAATATACCGGGGCCGCATCTCGGGGATGGTGAACGCCGTCGATATGAGTATGAGGGACAGAGAGACCGCGCATAGGGCTGGGAGACATGATCGTCGAAAGCTAATGCTGAAGAGACTTTTTTTTTCCTTCTGGTTGGTTGAGCTGCAACAAGGATCAGTGGGCGATATATAGGAGAGACTGACCGGTATTTTTTGAAAGGCATTGCTGAGCACGTTTGAATGGTAGAAACGCGCTAGCCTGGTGCCGTAGCTGTGGGGATAGGTGTTGAGATCACTCATGATGTAGGCGAGCGCGTTAAGTCAAGGTGTTCATATCCAAGCGTTACCGATTTGGTACTCCGCCACCTTGCAAGACTACCGGTATACGACCTTTGAAACCGTACCAGCACGAGTCGTTCTACACAATCACTGATCGCCATGGCTTCTAGTATAGAACTAATCAATCCAAAAGCCGAATCCGTTCGTCGCGCTGCGGCACTGCAGGTGATTTCATCTCGTTGCATGTCCTTACTCGTCCGCATCTCTCCCACCAGGTTAACACAACAGGTGCGATGGGCCTCGCAAATGTGGTAAAGGGTAATCTCGGTAAACGTCCTGCACCACATCTCGTCCCTCCATTTCATGATCGAATCTACCTAGGTCCAAGAGGAACGCTCAAGATGCTCGTAGACGGTGCGGGCCAGATCAAGATGACCAAGGATGGCAAAGTCCTCCTCTCCGAGATGCAAATACAGAATCCGACCGCCGCGATGATCGCCCGCACTGCGGTCGCTCAAGACGATCAGGTGGGCGATGGCACCACCTCCGTCGTTCTCCTCGTAGGAGAGTTGCTTAAACAAGCAGATCGTTACATTTCGGAGGGCGTGCACCCTACCGTCATAGGCGAAGGCTTTGATCTCGCGAAGAAAGAGGCTTTAGCCGTCTGTGTCCGATGTTGGTCCAACATCCGCCCGCTGCTGACGCAACTTCTAGTTTCTAGACACGTTTAAACAGCCATCGAAACTGGATCGGTCCACCCTGATCAATGTCGCACACACTTCGCTTGCAACCAAGCTGCACACCTCGCTAGCGAAGCAGCTCGCAGCTGACGTTGTAGACGCCGTGCTTACCATCAGGCCACCACCGCCCCCAAAAGGCACGTATTTAATTTCAGAACCAGGGTCTCCACGCTAAAAGTTTACTGCAGGAGCGAAAGATCAATGGAGAGACCCTATCGATCTTCACATGGTTGAAATTATGAAAATGCAGCACCGCACGGCGTCGGAAACTCAGCTTGTGCGTGGTTTGGTCATGGATCACGGCGCACGACACCCGGAGATGCCAAAACGCGTCGAGAATGCCTACATTCTGACGTTGAATGTCAGCCTCGAGTACGAGAAGACGTACGTCGGCCTGCACTGCTTCCAACAACTCTAAATTCACAAAACCTTAGGGAGGTTAATTCTGGCTTCTTCTACTCGTCGGCAGAGCAGCGCGAGAAACTCGTCGAGTCTGAGCGACGTTTTGTCGATGCCAAAGTCAAAAAAATCGTTGAGCTGAAGAATCTCGTCTGCGACCAAGCCGTTGGGGGCATCGAGAAACCCAAAAATTTCGTCGTGATCAACCAAAAAGGGATCGACCCCCTCAGTCTCGATATTCTCGCAAAAAATGGCATCCTAGCCTTGCGGCGTGCCAAGCGGCGCAACATGGAGCGGTGCGCCTCCGACGTTGGGACGTAATATGATCATTAATCACACAGACTTGCCTATCGCAGGTTGCAACTCATTTGTGGAGGCATAGCTCAAAACTCCGTTGATGACCTCACCCCCAACATTCTCGGTTGGGCTGGTCTCGTCTATGAGCACACCCTGGGAGAGGAGAAATTTACGTTCCTCGAGGACGTCAAGGATCCCAAGAGCGTCACGCTTTTGATCAAGGGCCCCAACGCACACACGATTCAGCAGATTCAGGATGCTCTTCGCGACGGACTCCGCGCCGTTAAGAATGCGCTCGAAGATGAATGTCTGATCCCTGGCGCGGGCGCATTCGAAGTCGCCTGCGCTGCCCATCTCAGTGGCCCCGTAAAGAAGTCCGCCAAGGGAAGGGTGAAGATGGGCGTACAGGCTTTCGCAGATGCGCTGCTCGTCATCCCAAAGACCCTTGTTCAGAATGGAGGTTTTGACGTTCTGGACGTTGTCGTAGCCCTGCAGGTGCGTGTGATGTTGTGTTTTTTGGGGGGGAGGAGGATAATATGGAGTGATCGATCGTCCTGACGCGTTGATTTCTGCATTGCCTCTAGGACGAGCAATCGGAGGGCAACATCGTTGGTGTCGACCTCCAGTCTGGCGAGCCGTTTGACCCTACGGTCGAGGGTATTTGGGACAATTATAGGGTGAAACGGCAGATGTTGAACTCCTGGTGAGTCCAGCCCATGCAACTCCCCACCAACGCGTGTTGTACTCATTTGGGCACGCAGTTCCGTCATCGCCGTAAATTTGCTGTCCACAGATGAAATACTGCGAGCTGGACGGAGCTCGCTCAAGCCTGACGGACAGTCGTGATAACCAGCGAGGGTTGTACGTAGAGTTATCGTCTCTTTGTGTCAATTCAACGAGTTCGTCGAACCGTATTCGTGACTATGGACATTAACGACTATACTGTTCGTACGATATCAGAAGTGGCTACCCAAGACGAAGAAGAAAAAAACTCCATCAAAGCATAAATTATTGCTTTAACGCGGTCGAGAGTTGGGCGAATGAGTGAACAAGTGGAGGCAATAAATTACACCAAGAGACTTCCTGAACAAAGCCATCGCGAGGTCAATCGGAAAGTATATCTGAAGCAGAATCCCAACCAGCATGAACGAGATGTGTCGGCGACGCCAGCCCATCATCGCAAAAGGAAGCAGACTTCTTCAGGTAATGGGACATGGGTGTTGCCTGAGCATTCTTCCAGGGCACGACTGCTGGTAGCTTGGTGGTGTATGTAACGCGGAGATGAGAAAGGGGGTCTTCATTTGCGGATCCTTCGTGGCTCTCCGGGGATCCTGCAAGGGGTCCCTCCACAATAATATCGTCGTCGGAGTTTATAGTCTCAAATGACTGTTCGCCAGAGAATGCCGTGTGAGGTTTCAACAGATAGCCCGGGAAGTCCCCTACCTGCGAGCGTGCTCAATTCCATGAATATGAAAGGGTTTGGAAACCATACGTACGGACTCTGTTGCTGCTTCTGACATTGCCTGGGCAGCAACATTGATTATCGTGGACTTCTGCGGTGATTCCGATCGACCAGCAAGTCGTGTCCGTGTACTCAACGCGGATGATATCTCAGATTGTGGGGCGGTCAAAGATAAATTACTTTCGTCAGGAAGCGAGGACCTCGGTCGTAGTCTCTGGCTCCGACGGGTCCCAGTCCCTGGTTCTAACGGTGATTTGATGTTCGAAGACCATCGTCGCCTGGCAAAATTAATGGGGGACGGCTTGAATGTCAAAATAGTGGAAACGCTGTGCGTGGGACGGCGTGGCGTAGGGGGACGTGGTGCAGGCTCTCCAAATTTGCTGTCAACCATAGATTTGCCTTGAAACGGAAATTGGTCTGGACTTGGGATGGGCAACGGGGTATGATCTTGAGGAGTCACGGGTCCATTACTCTCGCTCTCTATGGTAGGGAGAGAACCCTCGGCATCTTCATCGTCTGGGGGAGAATCTTCAGGCGGGGGACGAGCCCATGTCCTGCGAGCGAAATTCGTGGGGTTAGGTCGACATAGGAGACTAGCGTTCAAGCCCTTAAACCTTAACGAAGACGGACCGCTGGGATTATGCGGAACCGGATCTTCATCATCTCCAGAACGCAGACTACTCCGCATTTTCTTACTCAGACGGGGTGAATCGTCAGGACTGATAGCACGCCCGCGTTTCCCGCCAGCAAGCACAGGGAGATCCTCAGTCTCGTCGTTGGTTTTAAGTTGCTCCTGCCATCGTTCCACCTTTGCCCTTTGTTGAGCCCGTGCTAGGCCGTTTCGTAGGGTACTAAATCTCTTCCTCATGAATCTACCATTTGTAGTTGCCTTCTTGCCAAAACGACCGTTCGAGTCCCTGGGCTGGGATTTGACGGCTAGTGACTTGGGTTTGAGATTGCTTCGTGAAGACGGAGTAGCTGGTTCACTCCTTGATTTCACGCTCACGGGGGACACGTTGCGAGGCCGCGCAAGCTTGACAGGCGTGGAGGCTGAGGACTTCGGAGGTGGCGGTGCACGGATCGGTCTGACTGGTGATGATTTACGGGGTCTGCCTCGTTTGCGTTTAGGAAGCTCCTCCACCATAGGGTATTTGCGAGGGCGACCTCGTTTCCTCTTGGGAGCCATCAGAAGTTCCATTGCCTTGTCTGACATCTCCACGATAGGTCCCTGTTCAGTCTTCCGCCTCTTCGCTGGCCGCTCTTCACCAGTTGCGTGTTTTGGCTCCGCAACTGGAATGTTCTTTTGCGCGGGACGCCTAGAAGACAGCTCGCCATCATCTCGAGCAACAGGAGTAACAACCTGACTCGCTAAACGAGCAGGCCATGGCTGTGAATAAATTGCAAAATGGCGCAAGCATCTGGTGCATAGATGAAACGCCGCAACGTGAGACAAAGTGTCTTCCAATTGAATGGAAATCTCGACATACCGAGGACATTCCTGTGGCTCCTTGCGCTTCTTGCCTCGCCGCGGCGTCGTGTCTATGTTAAGACCCCAAACTATTTGATTGTCGACGGAGATCATTGGCAGAACGTTGTGACATGTTACGCAGGTAGGCAACGGTTGTCCGTCTGGGTCCAAAGGCGCAGTCTGGTTGGCAATACTCAAAGATTCGTTCCTGTCGATATGCAGTGATGGACGCGTGCGCAGAATCCGTGCTTCAGGCTCTTCCTTGATTGGAACTCTGTCCTTTTCCTTACTATTAATAGGAGTGGATAGCCTGCTCGCACTTCGTCTTGTGGACCTTGAGGGGACTTGTGCAGGGTCAGGTGGTGCGGGCGTGAGCGACTTCGTAGAAGCCACGGGAGTAGCAGAGGCAGATGCTTCCTGTCGCAGCCGCGTAGATCTCGGGTGGGCGCTCAGTCCGTCGGTCAATTGAGAACTACGACTGATGGGAGGGACAGAACTGTTGAAACAAATGGGTTAGAAAATGATCCATGGATACGTTCTTGACACACCTTGAGGCTGATCTTCGCGAGACTGATCGGTGGACAGAAGAAGAAAAGTCGCCTCCCAGCTCCAAGTCAACTTCGGCAACATCCGAGGCATTTGCCAGCGGTTTATTTCCTTCCTTCTCTTCATCATCACTTTCGTCTGAATCGTCGTCCTGTTCCTGGATAATAGCATATACTCCGCGGCGAGTCCTGCGTTCGTTCACGTTGCCAACCGCAGTTGGCACAGGCTCCGAGTCGCTGAGATCATCATCCGATGCTCCGGCGTCCGATTCGCAGCCGGAGGCCTCGCCTTCAGGTCCATATCCTCCCCGGCCATTTTTTTCGCACGTCTCGCAAAGGCAATAGCGGTTTTTGCTGCCAACTGAATGGCGAAGTCAGCCGTAGGGCGCAGAATAGCATTGCTTCGACTGACAGTAACCATCACCGTAATGTGCTGTTATCTCTTCACCAACGGCGATAGGTCGGAGAACGCGGAAAGTGATGTATTTGCCTTCGCGAAACAATTCACAATTATTCTCGCAATCATGCTGAGAAAAACGTGGATTCAGCGCACATTGACAAACACCATCATGACTCACGTTCACAAATCGAGCAGGACCCAAAAATAAATGGTTTTTCTTCATCTGGCGGGAATGTATCACGCTGAAGTCCCTCCTGATGTCAAGATTTCTTAAGTCTGTCCGTTTAAGCTCCTTGTCCTCTTCTTTGGACAGATATGCCATTGAGCCCTTCAGTTCCGCGATAACCAACCCGGGAAACAGAGGACGGGTGGCAAGGATACATAATTCGGACTTGCCGGTCTTGTGGGAGTATCGCGACGTGTGGGCTATCTCAATACAACCGCCAGGATGGTACAGTTCAAAGTATCGCGACGCATGTCTGTGGCGAACCGAACTTCAGGCGTCGTTAACGAAAAAGTAGGGTCGTACACACGTGGCGAATGCATTAATCTGCTTTTGTGTATATGGCTTGAGGTAGTAACGAACGGACTGAAGGCTAGAAACCCCAAGTTAAAAGATCGTGTCCTCGGGACATGGCAGCGTGGAAATACGAACGCGAGGAGTTCGTCCACTGCTTGACGCACAGCGTTTTGGGGAGGACCTTTGCCTTCGACCAACTAATGAGACAAAAAGGAAGGGAAAAGAAGAAAAAAAAAATGGTATGAGAATATTTTGTACACATGCGTCGTGAGATGAAGATAGTGACTGTTGGTGAAGGTGGGACTCACGCGTCTAACTATTGCCATGAGATCGCTCGTAGGAACCTTTGGGAGCCTCCGGGAAGAATCCATCTTGTGTACGCAGAGAGGAACGTTGCCGGTACCAAGCTTCTCGACAAGAAGGTGACTGAGAAAGTCGTCATCCCTGGAGAGGTCACGCATGTTCATGATTTTGGTGGGCCGCCATGTCAAGGGGAGCCCTCGTAGAGAGTGGGAGCCAGCCGCCGACGCTGAGGGCATCGAGCTCGACAACGAAGACGACGGGGACGCGCTGAGGGGGAGGGGATGAGGGAAAATGAGAAAAGATGACGCGAAGAGGCAGAGCAGGAGGAAAGGAACGGTCTGCTCAGTTTGGCACTGGTCCGGTTACGGCACTCCAATTGGTTCCCCGATTATATAATCATTGTCTTGTTGTGGTCTCATCATAGCATGGAAACGATAAAGAACAACATGGCTACTAAACGGTACCGCCTCCTCATATTTTTTGGCCCAACGCTCCCCCCGATCACTGCCGCTTAGTAGACCGAACGCCGACCAAGACTTTATGCGTTGTGTGCATGCTTTTGCTTTCCAGACCGCAGCTTCCTGACATAAAACTAATTCATGGACGTCGGCGCCCCAGGTCCGACAAAGGCGCATGCGACTCACTTCGAGCTCCTTTCCCTCGAGGATGTACCCGTCTGCGCGACCAGACTGTCCCGGCCGACTAGCGATGGCCGCATACAAGCGACCGGCGACGAATTGTTGTTCTAGGAGGGGATCAATCTTAGCATCTGGCAACGGATCAGTGTTTCACGCGTGAGGTGGGATCATCTTGATGTGATATCACCTTTCTTCCGCTCCTCCAAGATACGTTGCACGTGGTTAGACTTTTTTACGGCTTCGTCGCTGGTAGCAGTAGATGCCTTGGCAGCACCCCTCTTGGTGATGGGCTGTGCGTACTGGACTCGGCATAGACATTTAGCGATGCATACAGACGAAGAATGCCACCACTCACGTGAGCCTCGTACCACTGTCGGAAGGGGGCCGCGTCGATTTGGATGATAGCTCCCTTGACGAGGGTATTGGTACGGACCAATTCGTTGTTCGAAGCATTGTACACCTGTACACCACGGTCAAAGTGATTCTCGCACGCATATACTCACATCTGTACTCACGACACTGATGATACGGGTCTTTCTGGTGGTGTGCTCTGAGGCCCAAGCGAAGTTTCCAGAGTCGAGACGGAGAGCGCGGTACTTGAAGTTACCGCCACGGACGCGTACCGTATGGACACGTTTCGCGCCAAGTCGAGTGTTGGCGGGTTGACGACCGAGCTCGAACTTTCTCTTCTTGCGGTAGTGGGCGCGCTGGGCACCCGTCGCGGAACGCTTGTGCCGGGATGAACGTGAAATACCTTGTAGAGGTCATCAACTAGACTACCTTGAATGAGGACAGCACTTACCCATGTCGACGAGTCTTGAGGATGAGAGTCTTGAGGTCGCCTACGAGGATTTGATGATAGCCACTGAAAATCAAGGTTTAAGAAATTGAAACACCGACGGTAAATTCCGATAAACATGGCTGTGCAGTGCGCCCTTGGGCAACATCGGGACGCGTCCCTTGCCGTTCACGCATGTTCGGTCGTCCACTTAAATGGTGGTGCAAGTCGCCTCAATGCTCGCTTCCCGTCGCTTCCTCCTAGACCATCATGTTACTCCTCGACACTGCCCGCTTCCACATCTTTCGAAGGCGTAAGAACTCGAGGTCGACCCCCTTCTCCAAACCAATGCGAAACGAACTTAACCGTCTGATTCGTACCTCAGATCCAATCGTGCGCAAGGTATGCCGCGCTCCTCGTCTGCCCCTCGGTTTCGTACACACAATTCATTGTCCCTGTCGAATCACGCACTGCCCCCTGTCCATGCTTCATTTCGCTCAGGCATTCGACGCAGAGATGCAGGCGTTCTTCAGGCTTCACTCTCGCTACCTCTCCGAAAAGGATAACAGGAGAGACCTGTGCGTGTCCTGTATCCCTTATTTTCGCTTGTCAGTGATATTCATCTACGAGCTAGCGACTGGGACAAGATCCAGACCCCTGACGCGAATCGGATTGTTTCTTATGACCAGCTTCCAAAGCCAACCGATCCTGCAGCATTATCCAAATTGGCAATACTCAAATTTAATGGCGGTCTTGGAACATCGATGGGCATGTATATGATTTCTCCCTGCTCCAGCATGTTTTCGCGCGGCGGAATTGAATAATCGGAAATGACGACAGGCATGTCTGGCGCGAAGAGCGCTCATGAAGTCAAGGACGGAATGTCATTTCTTGACCTCACCGTAAAGCAGGTTCAACACCTTAACAAAACGGAGAGTGTTGACGTCCCTCTACTCCTTATGACATCATTCAACACGCATGAGGACACCTTGCGCATCGTCCAGAAGTATACCGACCAGCCGATCAAAATAACGACCTTCAATCAGTCGAGATATCCGCGGATTTTGGCTGACACCCTGCAACCGTACCCGCACCACGCTCGGGACAATAAGAAGTACTGGTATCCTCCCGGTCACGGTGACTTGTATGACTCGCTTGTGCGAAGCGGTATCTTGGACCGTCTCTTGGCGGATGGAAAGGAGTACTTGTTTGCATCAAACTCTGACAATTTGGGCGCCGTGTGAGTAGTGGAGATTTGGTGTGTGAGCGAATTTCGAATGCAAATGTTGTTAGAGTGGATCAGAAGATATTGCAGCATATGGTGAATACCGACACGGAATTCTTGATGGAAGTCACCAACAAGACAAAGTCGGATGTCAAGGTGAGCCCCGTCGAGTTGTCCAGTCTGCGTAAAATGTAAAATGTTTTCCGCAGGGTGGTACTCTGATTCAGTATGATGGTTCGTTGCGCCTGCTCGAGATCGCTCAGGTTCCTCCTGAGCACGTGGATGACTTCAAGTCTGGTGAGCGAGCTTGAGGATGTCGTCAAGAGGTATGCGCTAATGAATCATCTAGTGCGTAAATTCAAGATCTTCAATACAAATAATCTGTGGATAAACCTCAAAGGTTTGCTGCCTCCGATTGAAATCATATCAAAGATCATAATTCGCTTTTCAGCCCTGAAGAAAGTCATGACCGAGGGCGGCATGGATCTTAACATCATCGTCAACCCAAAGGTGACCGACGATGGTCAATCTGTGATTCAGGTATGATTTGCGCATAACATCGTTCGGTAATTACCTCAAGTTTGTATGGCGAACGCAGCTAGAAACTGCTGCAGGCGCGGCGATAAAGCATTTCGGGAATGCTCGTGGAATCAACGTTCCCCGCTCTCGCTTCCTCCCTGTAAAGTCTTGCTCTGATCTGCTCCTGATCAAAAGCGACATCTATTCGCTCAAGGAAGGGCAACTTATCATGAACGATGGGCGGGTGTTTGGGAGCGTCCCTGTAATCAAACTCGGGGATCGTTTCAAAAAGGTACTTGCTTCATATCTCTCGAGGCTAGCACGATGACCATTCGGGATGCGACACTAGATCCATGACTTTGAGGCGCGCTTCAAGAAGATACCGGCAATTATCGACTTGGATCACCTTACCGTCGCTGGCGACGTGCACTTTGGCCGAGGAGTGACATTGCGGGGCACTGTCATTAGTCAGTGAATTATCTACTTATCAGAGCCGACCCCTGACGGTGTGCATAGTCGTGGCGAACGAAGGCCAGAGGATCGATATACCTGATGGCTGTGTTCTAGAAAACCGTACGATCTTTCTCTCTTTTTATGGCACAAGGTTAACTTTGAGATTGCCAGGGCTGATCTCAGGGAATCTCAATATGATTGTATGTCTTGATCAATCCCCACGTTCCGTATCCCTGATGGTCCCGCTTTCTAGGATCTATGATATGACTGGTTTGATGTGGGCGACTCCGGCGAGGGACGCGCAGGGTGGACAGGATACGTTTGCCAATTTCTATGTGACCGCGTTGTATGGACCTTGTACATACTATAGACCTAGGAGTACAAATAAATCCAAATACCGTCTTCGTCCGAACGTTCATCATGGCAGGTCCAGGCCACCGTACGTCGCTCGCAACTCCCTCACCGTTTCTGCCCAGTGACTGACACCGTTTCGCGACCATGCCTATACAGCCTCAGGGTTCAACCCCCATCTACCCGGTGCGAAATATCAATTCCTCTCCAAGGCTCTCGGCGCGACCATGTGGTTCTTTATTTTCTACCGTGCGCGGTGAGTGCGTTTGGCTCCGATTCGTTTCCTACGTGCTCTGACCCGCCATGGGGTTCTCGCTTCTCCCCTGTGGTGCGCTAGTGAGGACGGTCCAAAGTTGTTGGTACGCCGCACTGCCATGAAACGAATAAGCAGAGTTTTAATCCGTCGGGTTCGTTTTCTTTAGGGGTTGCGGCATCCATGGGAAGGACATGGACACGGACATGGACACCACGATGGGCATGCTGAACACCATTGAAATATCGAGGTTGGACGTAGAATGTGCTGCGACACTTTTTTTAATCGTGTACAACCACCCGTCGAGCCCACAATCGTTATCCGCTGCCCTTTTTGTCTCGTTCCTTTGGCAAGTCGACGTCGGATATGGGCGAGCATGATGCTCCCGGACGGACAACGCATGCAACTTGTTCCGATCTTGCGAGGCGGACAAGACGGTGATACGCCATGTGCGACACGCTATTTGCGACGAATGGCTATGACTACTGTATTCGCCAATCGGCGCGGAGGCAACGTGGTTTTCCCCTCGGCTTTAACGTTTTGCGCTGTCGCGCGATCGTCGTGAGTCGCTAGTTTTTTATTTCGAGGAATGAAGCTATGGTCGTCGTTCGAGCGGGTGTTGTATAGTGAGATGGATGATCGACATTTTCCATCAACCCTTGTCTGTCCACTTGTCCTCATGCACACCAAACCATCAAAAGTGTGGACTGGAAACGAGAGGTCAGAGCCAGGATGAAAACATGCTTCAAACCGACGATGTTTGCTTCCAATATGTACTATAGGTGATCAGCATTTCTGCCAGTGATGCACGTCTGGAGATCTAAATGATGTCCCGCGTCTCCGGAAGCTATCGAACATGTCGGAATTAATTCATTTCGTGTTTTTAAATATAGGTGACTACGTCGAGAGAGATAATACTTCACAGTGACGAGCTGACGGCCATCGAAACCTAGACGAAAATCTTGGCAAAGTATGCTCCGACTCCTTCAACGCCGTGCACGACAGCGCCGACGACACCATCCGGTCGGACCACGACCACCCTCTTCTCTCCCTTCACCGCCAAGTACCCCCGATACGCATGCTCATCGCGATCAACAACAACGTTCGCCTGCGGCACATTCGTCACTTCAGATCCCTGCGGAAGGACGATCACCGGGCGAGGCGAGTCACGCCGGCAGAGTACCTCCCCAACGCCTCGAGGATATCTCCCGGAGACGTTGCATCCGGGGTGAACACGAGCACCGTGTGATAAACCGCGCGAACACGTCGGACAGCTTCGTCTCTGTCTCTGTCTCTGTCCTCTTGTCCGTCCCTTCCACTCCAGCGGTAGCTGTGACCAACCCCGTCGCATCCGATGCTCTGTCCCCCGCCACCAGTACGCCTTTGTCCAACACCCCGTATGCATCTACGGGGGCCAGTGTGTGTGAACTCGTCTAGGACGATCGGGCTCATTCGGTAATTCACGCCGAGCATGTTCAACCGCCTTTCGCGCTCTATGGCGCGTTTGAGCGTCGACGCCTCGCGCATGTGGTTGAGAATCCCAGTGGTGATGTCAAGCATCTCCACAATGACCGGGATACGTTCCGTACCATAAGAATCGAGGAGGGAGGGACGGGAGAGACCTTTGTGGACCAGAGAGAGTTTCCAGACCGAATTGAGCTTTACAACGGCGTTAACCAAGGGAAATACACGTTCAGGAATACTTACAGCGTCTTGAATGCACGTGTCTAGACCTTGACCACCGGTCGGGCTGTGGACGCTGAAAAGTAAGGTTAAAAAGTTATAGTTTGGAGCGTGTACTCTACATACTGGGCAGCATCTGTAGCAATCAGATATTAGCGAGAGGAACAGAGCGAGGCGGGAGTTGTCCTACCCCCAGCAAGAAAGACTCGTCCAACACGAAGCTTGCAGTCGACCATCCTGACATTTGGCCAGACTCGAGTTATGTAGGAACTGCAGACTTACCCTCGCAATATAGCTCACCGTTACTTCGATGCACAGATGATCTTTCTAACATTAATTTCCCGTCCCATCAGCTCGGACATGCATGCAAACATCAATTTCTCGTCGGCGATAAGCTGTTTCGGATCGTATTTCTTCCAAGTGATTAGAAACTGAAAGCCATCAAGAGCAGTTTCTGTTGGAATAGGCAAGCGCGCGCGCAGCCACTCGTCGGCCCCGTTCGCCCGTCCGCCTCCATTCTCCGTGCGCAGGGCCTCGCCGACCCGGACACCACCATTCTACATGCCAGGGTAGTTATATTTAGTTCACTCGTACCTGTACTCTCTCCATTCGTACCTACTCGCTAGTAGTTCCCCCCTTATCTTGACCCCATCACGAGAACTACCCTAGCATTATACATGTTTTTGTGACATGTTAAGTGTTCACCATGTCACACAGCAATGGCAGCCTGAGCAAGGCCATTGTAAGTGCTTATAAAGCCTTCTCAAGTACAATAACCAAATAACAGGCATTGACAATGGGTGGGTAATGCTAGGCTCATACAATAAGGCTTTATAAGGGCTTTGTATGAAATCCTGGGCTCTCGTGATGCCTTCATTCTGTATCTTACCATTTAGATACAAGTATTCATATCCTACAGTATATAAACCATCGGACATCGACCGCTACCTCAGTCCATTCTACCCCACAAGACTGAGGTGAGCTGGTCCCTTAGTATTCCCAAGCATCCCACTTACCCTGTACATAGACTCTTTCCATCTAGGTACTTACCAAATCCCAGTCCGTTCTACCCCACGAGACTGAGACTCTTTCCATCTAGCCTTGCGCTCCACCCTCTAACGTTGCTCATAATCTCACAGTTTCATCCGTTGGGCAAAGCAGAAGGCTACCCAATTAGTTGCAGTGCAGGAAGATGTTGAGAAAATGGCATCTACAAGTTACACGAGCTGTGGCCAAAAAAGTGCCACTGCTGGATGGAACCCAAGTTACATGTTCAGTAGACAGGAATTTGTACTTGCCTTTCTGTCAAGCTCAAGGCAAATATCCCTGACGACAGAGGCAAAATATTGCTGTTTCGCCGAGGAATGTCAATCCGAGTTGTTTCCGAGTCACTCCTAGTGAAAAGAGAAAAACCATTCATGATATGCTACGGAAGGGTTAGCTCATATTGGTCCGCACCGATAAGATATGACGCTTCAAGTGTTTCGTAGGTCTCTTCACCGTCCTTCTTGACCAGCTTTGCGAGCACGCCCTCCCCGTCATCTTCAAAAGACTGGAGCTCGGTTCCCAGCTCGGTGGAACAACCATACTTTTCGAGGTGAGAGCGCAAAACACCTTCTAGCATTGGTTGACCGAGGAACATTGGGCTATTCTACAGAATATATATGACCAACCGCCTTCACAGGAAACTTGAAACGAACTTGGACAAGGAATTGAAGGAGTTGGGTCATCGTAAGGGAATATCGAAAAGGACTTGGTAGGCTCAAGCGTGCCGGGGTTGTATTCCCGGGCAGGGATCCCGGGCCTGGCCCTCCGATGGATCTCGTATGTGCGGAGGAAGTGAAATACGTCCAAGGTACGAGGCTGTCAAATCAATAGAACGTCAAATCATAATCAGCATCCATCGACATGTGGTTTATCTTATCGGGCTACCCAAATTGCGCTACCACGCTGGCCGATGCGGTAATGGAGCTCCTTATCGACGACTCGAACGGGGACGTGGTTTTGCAACAGCGCGAGCGCAACAGCAAGCCGTGATGGGCCGCCACCAGCCTAGTGAATCACACAGCCACGTTAGCTACTTGTTAACCGTAGCAAAAGACGGACATACCACGAGCACAGGAGCAACAGAAGGTGTCATGACGGGTGTGCGAGTCCTGTGATGTTGCGCGTCTGTGGAGCACGCTATAATTTAAGTCACCGGCGTACAAACGCATCAGCACGTCACAGTGTTCGGCAAGCAGACATGTGACCCCGCAGAGTCGTTTGGTAACTTTGATGCGCCATGACTGAACGTGATCATGCATCAGAATTAACGTATATTTGGGCGAACCTGATAGCGGCCTAAAATGCCACTGTTACGGCCGTGGTTGACCAAGGCTGGTCACTCACCAGCGAAAGCTGCCTCACGAAACCAGTTGGTCAAACCTGCTTGCCGTGCCCGAGAGTTCTATGCCGTCAAGGGGCATAGGCTTGGGGCAGAAAGGGCGGGAGGGCACGGATGTGTTCTCTAGCGTGGCCCGGCGATATAGTAGTAGAACCGGGGTCCCGGGTGACCTTACTACACACCTGAAACGGTTTGGTGACCACAGTACGTGGTGATGGTCCAATGCCTGCCCCAAGTTGGAGCCCGTTGAATCCAACGGTCACGCATCCTCGGCCCGGTTTATGTTACCGAACATTGACAGAGTCCTATCATCACGGTGCACCACAGTGATTTCACAGGCCTGCACCGGCCCCAATACACTGCCCTACACAAACGTGAAAGCTCTCCTCCCATGCCGCCGACTAAAATCGTAGTGGAAGCGCCACTTACCGTGACTTTGTTACCCGCCCGCAGTAGCATAGGCTTCGATACCCGACTCGCACATCATCATGACACCCGTTCCACCCGTGCTTGTGGTGCGTCTCTGTTACTTTGGTAAGATCGAGAGGTGGTTGACTTTACCCGTGATCCACTAGGCTGGGGGTGGCCCATCTGGGCTCATCGTTGCGCTCACGCTGTTGCAAAACCACATCCCTGTTCGAATCATCGATAAGCAACCCAGTTACCATGTCGCCCAGCGCGCCCACGGGATTTGGGTAAGCCACAGTACGCCGATGGACAGCTTGATGTTCGATTATTTTGTTAGCCTCGCACCTTTGAAGTATTCCATTTCCTCCGCGCGCACGAGATTCATCAGAGAGCTAAGCCAGTGCTTCCCATACGGGAATACAAGCCTGGCACACTCGAGCCCACCAAGACTTTCTCAATGTTCACTCATAATGACCCCACACCCTCGATTCCTTATGTAAGTGTGTTACAAGACACTTGTGAAGCCAGTTAATTATGTGCGTGCCATAGAACAATCCGAAGCTTCTGGGTCAGTCGGTGCTAGAAGGCATCTTACGTTTTCACCTTGAAAAATACGGTTGCTCCGTCGAGTTGGGGACGGAACTCCAGTCGTTTGAAGATAATGGAGAGCGCGTGCTTGTAAATTTGCTCAAGAAGGAGGACGGTGACGAGATTTCAGAAATGTTCGAGGCTTCTTATCTTGTCGGAGCGGACGGTGCCAAAGGTGGGGACTTACATGAACCAGCCATTTTATGGCGTATCATCGTGACTCTTTCCTCCTTTCACTAGGTGTGACTCGGAAACAACTTGGGTTGACATTCCTCGGCGAGACGAGGCAAGATTTCGCCTCTGTTGTCGGAGATATCTGCCTGGATATTGAAGGGCTTGACAGAAAGGTACGTACGGTTCCTTGTATACAGAGCGTTTAATGTAAAACAGCCTTTTGAAATTTCGTCCAGCACTGGCACTTTTTCGGCAGCAGATCGTCCAACTTGTAACTGTTTATCCCTTGATGCTTTTCCGCAAAGACCACATCTGATCTTTTGGTAGCCTTATGCTTCGCTCGTCGGACGAGATTGCGCTTGACGGTTTTCAGTTCCTGATCACCTGGAAGGATTATGATCCGAAACAGCTTATCGCTGACGAGAAGTTGATGTTCAAATGCATGTCCGAGCTGATAGGACACGAAATTAACGTTAGAAAGCTCATTTCTCTATCGGAGTACCGGTATGCAAACCCTTGCAGGCGGTTTCGTCGATCTTACATGACTCGATAGGCCGAACATCAGGATGGTTGACAAGTTTGGTGGCGGTCGGGTTTTTATTACCGGGGGTAAGACAAGCGCATCTCTCCCCGTTCGCTGACCACTACCAACCTCTGCAGACGCTGCGCAGTAAGCACACCAGTTTCCGCCTATCATGCAGCTTCGTATAACTTTATTTTCAGTGTTCACAGCCCAACCGGAGGACAGGGTTTAAACACGTGTGTCCAAGATGCTGTAAGTATGCCCGAGTGGCACACTCTTATTGACTGATGAGGTCGTTGCAACAGCTCAATTTGGCCTGGAAACTCTCCCTGGTGCACAAAGGTCTCTCCCCTATCTCTCTCCTCGACTCGTACACCGTAGAGCGTATCCCGGTCATCGCCGAAATGCTCAACATTACTACCGGAACTCTCAACCTATTGCGCGAGGCACCATCAGCCGAACGTGCTATGGAACGCGAAAAACGGATGAACATGCTCGGCGTGAATTACCGAACGAGCCCGATTGTCCTTGACGAGTTTACGCACGCCGAACCTGTGAATGCGTATGGGGTGCTGAGCGAAGGAGTGCTGGTAGCGGGCGATAGGGCACCAGATGCGACGGGGCTGATCGTGGCCGTCAGCAGAGCGGAGAGAGAGCCAGAAATGAGACTATTCGACGTGTTCAGCCCGGTCTATCACACAGCGCTCGTGTTCACCCCGAATGCGACGTCTTCGACGGATGTCCTCGAGGCGTTGGGAAGGTACCCCGACGGCCTGGTTCGCCCTGTCATCGTCCTTCCCCAGGACTCTGAGGCAACAAGTGTACCACAGGCTGACGTTGTTGTCGATCACGATGGGCATGCTTATCGGGGATATCTAGCGGTGAAGGGAGAGAAGAAGGTGATCGTGATCCGACCCGACGGTGTCGTCGGTGCCATCGTACATGGCGTCGAAGGAGTAGGGGCATACTTTGCCAACATTTTTGTATAGGACTTGATTCTTGGAGTATGTACACGGGCAAGCATAAAGGCACGGGATATCGATCGTTTCGATCTGAAACCGATCTGCGTACGAGCGTGGCTTGTGCAGTCGTACGACACTGGGTCATGCCATTTATGCAAAAAATACGCTCCACCAGGAGTACAGACTCAACGGCCTGACACAAAGTTTCCGATGACACCTACACGCTGTTCACATTGACATCATTTCCCTCAGCCGTGCCTCTTCGATGCGAGGCACATAGTCCACCTCAAACTGTGGCAGGTGGGCCACGACGTTGTCCAGATCCGGCGTCGTATCGATTGGCGCGTCGGGACGCTCCACAATTCGAAATGACCAGAGAAGGAGAGCGAGCGCGATGAATAATGAACGGTTTGCGAGGTGCATTCCTGGGCATAATCTTCATGAATAGTATCATCGCGTTAACGACACGCGAGTCCTTGAACATCCTGAGATCAACACTTGCCTTCGGCCAAAACCAAATGCATAATACTCCACGTCATTGCGAAGTTGCCCGTTCTGGTCAAGCCATCGTTGTGGATTGAATTCTTCAGGATCAGGAAATACGACGGGGTCTCGGCTGATAGACCTAGTTTATTAAAACCTCGGTTACTGTCGTAAACATCCAGGAGAAAGGGCAACATGCCATAGGTTTCCTGTTACCGTTGTGCCCGCGGGGATATAGTAGCCTTTCTGTGATTGACAATTGACATTCATCAATGTCTTATCGTCGAAAAAAGTGTCGTACCCAAATGATATCCCTCGTTGAGCGGTGCGGGACACCTATCAGAACACAATTATGTATGACATCCTCGAAAGAGTTTGGTTTACTTACCAAGTGGTGAAATAGGCCTCCAGCGCAGCATCTCTAAGATAAAGGCACGTAGTTGAGGAAGATCATTCCAGTCGTCCGGGCTCGGTACTGGCATGAGAAATGAATCGGTGGTGTCGAATGGAGAATGAGTGAACTCACGCCTATCCCTACCAATAACCATATCCAGCTCCTCTTGTACCCGCTGTTGTGCATCGGGAAAGCAGGCAGCGGCCATGATCATTGTTATCATGCCATCCGTACTCTTGAATCATAGCTTAGTTCGTTTTCAGGCCTTTAGGGAATCAACTTACCGTGCCAGATCCCGCCTCAAACATTGTTCCAGCAAGATAACACATCTCATCAATAGACAGTTGAAAATTATGGGTGTTTTCCAACAGAGTTTTTGCAAACGACGGCCCAGCATCCTCTGACGACTGATGTGTTTTTTTTACCGGTTACATCATCGTGTTCTTCGGCGAGAGGGAGTGCTCACCGTTGAACGTTCCGCGCGGCTGAACTGACTTTTGTAAAACTTGAGGTCGGACTGGTAACATTTTCTTAAATGCCTCCCATATCCGGGAACGTATTTTAACCAAGGGAAACGATCGACGAGGTAGGCGCCCGGTCGTGTCGTTTGAATAAAGCGCTCGACAAGTTCCTTCACATGAACGAATTCCGGATCGTCGATAGATGTGGGACCTGATTCCCCATACGTCACGCGCAGAATGACGGATGTGGCGAACCTAGAATGATATATTTAAGTCACCCAAGACGCATACTCTTGTGATGAAACAAACCGATGTGCATAGTTTTGGTGGTTGTTTGGGTCATTTAGAATCTCGAGGATGAGCGTCTTTGCTTCCTCAAATTGGATTTCCTTGAACAGTAAGACCACCTTTAGCTGAAAGTGCGAATGGATAGCTTTCTTGAACCGACGAAATCGCTCCCCGCTGCGCAAGAGCGTGAATCTTTTATTTTCCGAAAGAAGTTCACCTGCGGCAATCATCGGAGGGCGGTCTACAAGTGCGCTGCCCTCCTTTTCCATTATTTCAGTCGCTGCCTGCAGAAACGGATTCAGCAGGAACTCGAGCAAACGTGAAATTCCACCTGACGTCCATCCGCGTGATAACGATAGAAATCTGACCACCTTGCCAAAGTGTCATCACAGGGCCATACTGATGAGCCCATTCATTGAATGCAGCGCTAATGCTATACAACGCCAAGTTAGATCCACGGGCTGAGAGCAATTGGGCAGGGTTGACTTACTTTGTTGCCGGCGCTACATCACCCCAGAACCATGGTGCGGGAGGGCCGGGCGGGAGCGGATACCCTTCTTTCGAGGTTAATTGGCGTTTCTTGTGAAAGACGCTGGCTGCGGCTAAAGTGACGATAGCAATTGTCACTGCGACAGTGACAGTAGGAGTCGGTAGGGGCATGGGTGGATGATAGCGTCGGCAACGAAGTGCGACCAGAAACAAGGTCGATGATAAGCCGGAAGGCCGCCTGTTCTAGTCGTCAGATAACACTGACCGTAGTAACTCCGTTTAGCAATTAATTATTGGGAGGATTAATATGTACTTGCCATGGTACCGGTATTGAAGCCAAGTTGGCATCAACCTTGTAGTAATTGAGTCCATCGACGAGCAATCGATCAGAGTATCTGAGACTTGACTACGGTCCTTAAGGGAAAATAAACGTTCTCTAAATCGTCTATGCAATCATTAGTACTGTCCACTTATCGACAAAGCAGCACCTAAGCTAACTATCCACATGTTACCATGTAGCACCATCGTCCTTGACGCTCTCAAAAAAAGAACCAACCAATCACACACCACGCAACAACAGCAGGTAACGCCACGCCCACACAATCGCCCGCAAACCGCCACGCGACACCCCGCCTCCCCCAACACCCGCCCGTCGCCGTCGAACCCGCCAACCAGCTTCGCCATGCTTTCCAATCGGGGACGCCCACCGTCATCCGCCGCCGCCGGCCCCGGAACACAAACGACCAGGAATACGACCATCGTGCAGGAACATTCTGCGATAAAGGCGGTGGGAGAAAATATGGTGCTGCGCCACGCAGGCGCACATGTGGATGCGAGCGACCGTGTATTTCGCGTTCTTGCGTGACGTCGTCGTCGTGCTCGCCTTGCCATCCGTTGTGGTAGTGTATGTCTCGCCGAACGGTGTAGTGAGACGGGCCGATGTAATCTTCAGTATCGCCTTCATCTCCGGATGGAAAGAGCGTGATCGGGCTGAGCAACGGAGAACCTTGGGGCGTGGTGGCTGGCGAAGCACGAAAAGATGGGACAGATCTTGTGCTAGGAGTTCGTGTGGAGAGGGGAAGTGGCGTAGTAGGACTCGTTTGCATCCTCGACTTGAATGGTGTCCGAGTGGTCCAGATGGCTGATTCTGGCTCAGGCGGAGGCGATGACCGCCTATGACGTGTCAATGATATGGGCGAGAGAGTGGAAAAACGCCTTGTATGCCGCGAAGAACCGGCGTTCAAGTATAGCAATATAAGTACAGTCATAACAAAGCAAGGAACATAGATCGAGTGAATGACACGAAGCGTGTCGGGCAGATGACACGGTGCATCCGCGAACGTGGGCCCTGACAACGACGAAGACGGGGGAACTAGGGAGAGGAGCTGAAAGCCCGGCCGGCGAATGTGTCGACTCGGAGAGAACGATTTGACGGTAACCTCCCGAATCATATCGTCTTTCGTATCGGAACCGAGCACCTCGTGCGTGACCTCACAATAGTCGCGATTGTCACCGCTGGTCACATCAGCGACGCAAGTCGACCCGACGAGAGTTCTCTCACCTAAACACCACAGATGGCCTCAACGTCTTCAACAAAAACTCGGTCGTCTGTTTGCCGAGCATCGACTGATACCCATGTCCCGCCCCAGCACGTATTGACGCCTTCTCGCGCAGCGGTCCACAGGACTTGCTCGACGGCCGAAAGAGCGGTATATGACTGAGCAATATTTTCGGTTCCGACGCGTGGCCACCCTGTTGATCAGAAATCGATTGCACGAACTCGATCGGTCCTCCCTGAAGCGGGACCCAGTGATCGTAGGTTTGGGCATGCGCATGGCGGCGATAGTCTTCATCCACGAGTCCAGGTGCGTTCAGCAGGACGAACTGATGGCCCGAAATAGAGACGACGCGATTCAGGGGCCCATAGTATTTTTCAAAGAGCCGGCGGGCGTCTCTTGGAAATGACGACGAGTCGCCGAGCCTGTGACAAGTCAGACCTAGGCCAGTCCAGAACGACTAAGTCGAACCCTATATCGTTGTTCCCAGGGATGAGGTACAGTGGCACGGACGCTTCCCGAGGGAAAGTGGTCTCAAATGCGCGGTAGTATTGATCGTAACTGGTTTCATGGACGTCAGCATCATATCTTCCAATAGCGAATAGACACGTCTGCGTTGGGATGGAACGGGATACGTACTCTGCTTCACTCGTGACGTAGCGACTCGAAGCAAACGTGTCACCAAGAAACATGACCACGTCTGGACGGAGACGCGACACGACCTTCCAACTCTTGCGTACATATGCTAGATTGGAATCGTAGTTAAACCACAAGCTTCTGGGGGCGGAAGCGATGGGGTTCCGCAGCCGCGCGTCTGAAACCAAGAGCACTCGCGTGGGTTTGACCCCGAGCGGTGAACGAGTCTTGAATAGAACGCATCAGTAGACATGTTTAGGCGATATTGACTGTCCATACTCACGGACTGGATAACCTTGTCGGGCCATCTACAATCTGATAGACTGTAGAAAAAAATGCCAAACTCGCACCAGATGACCACGATGACCCAGAAGAAGCGGAGTGCGAGGATGATAGTAGGCTTGGAGAGCAGACGCGACCGGTGAAAGCGTCTTTCATACAGCAAACTCATTCCGCATCACTTGAGCGCGCAACGACGAAGGAAAACAGGTTGAATGGGCCAAGCCAAGCAGGCTCGTCCGTTGCCGTCATGACTTTGATTAATTTGCCTAATCGGTACAGAAACAAAACGTTATCATCACGTTCACGATAAACGTACACTACCAAGTCAATACACGATACGATAAGTACAAACGGAGGTGGAAATGGGGATCGTGTTATTCCCAGTCGCTGTCCTCGCCTTCCTCACCCTCCTTTTCTTCCTCGTCTTCTTCCTCCTCGTCTTCGTCTTCTTCCCCCTCATCTTCTGCATCAACTACCCCCGTGCTGCTAACGTTTCCAGAAACGACGTCGTAGCTCTCATCGCTGCTTTCCCTACGACTTTGGACCTGCGAAGATGGTAATGACATGACGTCCGACACGGACGTCGTCCTGGGGGGAGGGGCGAGCGTATGTTGGGATGATGCCAACGGGTTGGCAAAAGTCGAGGTGTCGTTGTTCGAGACGGACTCATCCTCGTCGTCCTCCCAACTGAATTCGTCCTCGTGTTCCGTAGTCGCTGTTTCGGGAGTTAGCAGCCGTACATCTAATCCAATAAGCAAAGGAAAAGGGCATACCTTGTAGTAACGCTTTCCGCCTCGTTTCCTCTGACTCGATTTGGTGCACTCGGAAGAAGTATCTGACCCAAAATACTTCTTCGGGCATGAATGATGGTACTGACAGTGGGAATGAAGTAGCCGTCATGCTAGAAATAAATGAGACCCTACCGAGTGCATCGAAAGTCGCCTGTAACACCGCTCCATCCGAGGGATCCGACAGCGTCTCTGCAATACGCTCTCCCCACACTTTGGTGCCAAACCCATTCCCACTCGCTTCGCTTGCATCCGCCCAGGCCAGATACCCCTCCTTGGAGGTATCCACAGCGGGATCGAGCTTGATGATCTCGGGATTGCTCCTGAGCTGCTTCAATAGTGACTCGGCGCGCGTCGCAACAGCCCGACGCACATCCTCCGACGGACGTCTTGATGAAGGTCCAGAATCAACTTCCTTGCCCTTGCCCTTGCCCTTGGACGACGACCCTGATGCCGACGACCCATCCACACTGGCTGCCAGGCTCGGCAGCATCCAGATATCCACGCCGTCCCAGACAATGGGCGCCCCCGCAGAGCCCTCCTCGGGCGGAATGACCTTGACTGCCTCTTGGAGAACGTCTCCGACCTCCTTCACCGCCTCGCGGAGCAGCGCCTCGCTCTTCTGCACGTACTCCTCCGCCTGCGTGCGCGTGATTCCGTGCACGCGGCGGAATTCGGAGGAGAGCGTGCTCCCCAGCTGCGCGAGGTCGATATGCTGTGCGTTCCTCAGACTATCAGGGAGCTGTGCTTGGACGGCGGAGACGATATTGGGCGGGATCGAGGACTGGAGACGGGAGAAGATGGACTGAGCCGTGGCCGTTGTTGATGACGAGTCAGAGGTATCTGTCTCCCCACTGGGTTCGGCGCTCGCAGGACGCGTCGGATCCGCGGTGGGTGTTTCCGCAGACCCCTCAGCGTCGCTCCCGTCCTCCGCTTCAGATTGGTGTGGTTGTTCCTCCGCAGTAGCTAGCTTCTCAACCTCGCGTTGGGCCTGTGTAACAACCTGGCCCAGGTCTCGCCGAGCAATGGAGAGCGCCGCTTCGCTCTGTTGTGCAGCGACCATTCTCAGGACATGGAAAGACTAGTAACTGCTTCATGCGTACCTGTCTTCTGAACCCTCCCCAGAAACGCCCGAGCTGCCCGATAACCTGGGATACCTCTTCGTTGAGGCTTTGCTCGGGCTGCCGTTCACTCGTAGGCGGGGTATTTGTGCCCGTACCAGTTATGCCGTAGGTATCAAGGAAGTTCATGATGGTACAGGACAGTAGTATGGGGCAGACGTCGCTGGCATATCAGTGATTACCAAATCAGGCAACTTGGACATGACAGAAAAAACATGTTGATTCTGAACAAATCCATCGGGATAATTAAGCCTGCCATTCACCACGATCGCAACTACGTAGCGTATTCGTACACTCAACCACAAACGATGACACACTGACAACCTACGCGTTGACAGAAATTTCTGAGAGGCGAGGCGAGGCGTAGTCTTTGTTGGAACTTTTAAAATCCACAGGAGCTGGCTTTGGCAATGTGAGCTTATGGGCACGACACTGGGCGAGGAAGTCCGTGAACATCTGGAGGATCAAGTCAGAAGCGACATGTATCACACGGGGAAAGCACTAGCCTCCATGGTATCCAGCGGGCCACCAGCACTCTCAGGGTGGAATTGGACACCCCAAACCTTTTTACCAGACTCCGTGGTCGACTTGATACCTTCGACCGAGGAATCGTTGCAGTTAATGAAGAATGGCTCCCACCCTGCTGGGAACGGGTCAGTCAATTTGAGTGCGTATTGATGGTTTTGGCTAGACATCGCTCCGATCAGTCCAATGTCGATTAGTCATCCTGGGATACACACCTTGTGACATAGACACGACCAGCCTTGATAGAGCCCGAGGATGCGAGAGCGAGAACGGGTTGGTTGTGTCCACGGTTCCCGAAAGTCATGCGATATGCCTCTAGACCTGCAGCCATGCCAATGATCTGGTGGCCCATACAGATACCAAAGACAGGTTTGTCCCACTCCTGAAGAGTCTTGCGGAGTCCCAAAGCCGCATCCATGCAATGCCTAGGGTCACCGGGACCATTGGTAAGGAAGAGACCGTCGTATTGGTCACGGATACAGTTGAAATCAAAGTTCCAGGGAAGTACAGTTACAGCGGCGTTTCGACGGATGAGGGAACGAAGGATATTGGCCTTGGCACCGAAATCGAGGACAGCAATTCGGACATCCCCGGTGGGATTGAGATAGTGCGGGACTTTTGTGGAAACTTGATCAACGAGGTTTTCGGTAGAAGGGTCCCAGTATTGTTCAGGGGCCGGCGGAGGAGCCGAGGCATCAGCGCCGATGGCAAGACGGCCTAGGGTGGTTCCTTGATCACGCAACAAGCGCGTGATCTCGCGCGTGTCCACACCAGTGATACCGGGGACGTTAAAGTGGTGACACCAAGAAGCGAGGGATTCAACTGCGGCATGGTGAGAAAATTTCTCAGCGACGTCCGCAACCACGACTGCACTACACTGAATTCCCTCGGACTCCATAACGACACCGACGTCTTGTGAGTTGACGGGAGCCTTGTTGTTGGGAACCCCATAATTTCCGATGAGTGGAGTGGTGAAAACAAGAATCTGACTCCGATATGAAGGATCAGTCATTGACTCGGTGTCTGTAAATAATGTCAAGCGGGGTTTGACTGCATCCAAAAGAAACCTACAGGAGGTGATTGAAGTCGAGAAGACGGTCTCTCCAAAAGTGCTCTTGGGCGCTCCAAAAGACCGGCCACAGAAAGATTGGCCAGTTTTGAGATGTAAGACAGCAGGCAAGGCCGTATTTGGGCCGGCATGGGTGGCAAAACCACGAGTGAGGATTTGTTTTCGGATCAGAGTGCAAGTAATCATGGTTGATCGAGAACTTTTTCAGAGGCTCAAGAGGGAGAAGACGAGATCAGAGATATAACTACAAAATGATCAGAGTGGAAAGCAGAGAAAACGGCTGTTATACATACTCGTCGCGCGTGTTCTGCGTGAATAACATGTACGAGCTGGGAGGCTCAGCGACTAGAAGAAAATTTGAGTGATGAGGGGCGATTCCAAGAGAGGGTTTTATAACGCATCAAAATTTGCGATTGTTGTGTAGAATCACGTGACAATCTCAGTTATCAGCTCTATGTTTGTACTACGATCTCGAGGTATGGGAACACGAAACGGAGGACGCCTCCTGCGAGACAGTTAATCCACAAGTCTCGAATGGAAGGCACATTCACTGCTAACCACTGTCTTCGAGTCAACCCTGTTCCATGTGAGAAATCAAGCAACGGAGGGCGGAGCGCGCGGCTGGTAGAGATACTCAGTCGCGTGTAGGGCAACGGACTTGTGTATTTACCTGGTAGAGATACTACGTACGAGGTTAGAGTTATTAAGTGGTATACAATAGTGATCACATACCTCAGTCGCGTGTAGGGCAACGGACTGAGGTTCTCTGCTGTCGGACGAGACACTAAATACGAGCTACTATATGTACTCGGTCGTAAAAGGCATAATGTGGGGTACAGGGTCAAGACAAAAGGAAAAGTATGTCGTACAGTATGTATGTCGTCGCGGACTGCGACGACCCTATCGTAGTATGTTCCGTGTCACTGACTGAATGCAAGGGTCAGACGAGGGTATGGTCCGTACAATGGAGGTGGTGCGGGTCGACGAGACCCTGCGCACGGAGAATGGGGGCGGACGGGCGAACGGGGCCGACAGGTGGCTGCGCGCACGCTTGCCATATTCCAACATTCCATTCCTCTCGTGACACCAATGGGCAATAATATGGAATCGTCTCCTCGACGCCACGAACTGGACCGGGAAGGCGAGCTCGAGAAGGTAAGTACCATGATGCGGTAGGTCGACGAAATCCACACACAAGCCCGTATAGCCTCCCCACCGGTGTTAGGCTTTTCCAGTGTCCAGATCTATTATTTATCACCTTCCCAGTCACCGTGGTCAACTCGACGTCTCGAAGGGGATGTTTTACTCATCTGGTCGATGGGTTGACCGTGCGTACAACACCCGCCTCGGCCCCTGTCCGTTTTAGACGCAGGCATCCGCCCCTTCGCTCCTGTGAAAATCTCTCAAACCAAACGTTTCTCACACTTCACTTCCACGCGATAGAACGACGAGCACAGGATGCCCATGGTACACATCGACTCACGCATGACACCGGACCGACACAACAACTTTAAACCGAAAGCCAGCGTCCGTAACACTGCAAGCTGGGAGCGTTTCATCTTGTTGTATGCTGGTCACCCCAACGTCAAGTCATCAAGTCATTCCGGGTCGCACAGATCCAGCCCCGTCTACTCGACAAGCCTCTTCCACAAAAAAAAACGAAGATTCCTGAGGCGGCTGGGTATGAGAACGCCATATCCTTATTACCCCCCACAGTGGAGCCGCGCCGATGCTACGTCTCGCACCCATCAAGGTCGTTCGGATGGGGTCCTTCAGATGCAGCAAAAGACCAAGTGACAATTGGATACGGTATTCAACAACCCTTTCACGACACAGACAACCATAGAACAACACAGATACGACCTGATCAGTATTAAGATTCGTACTCGGGGGAAAGCAACGTAGTCTGTGCGTATAATTAGACGGAGAGGAGAGCGAGCTTCATGATCATGTACACATTGATATTCGAGGAAAAACAAATCAGGACGATGGAAAATTACGCTAAATTCGGACCGATAAAGTCATGATATCCGTGAGCACAAGACCGACGACGGCGACAAGACTAGCCCTTGGACCTCGACAAGAGACCCTTGCGCTTCTTCGTCTCCAACACAGATCCCGCCCTACGTCCCCGGGGGATATGCCCCGACCCCACAACCTCTTCTTCAGACGACGACGACGACGACGACTCTTCCTCAACTACACGCTTCTTCGTCTTCCCGTCGTTCACGGACTTGTTCGCAGGCATGGGTAGACTGGGTGAAAACAACGTCGTCGCCCTGGAAGCCAAACTGGACAACGACCGATACCGAGCAGGCATTGATGCCCTCTTCTTGGACGCCTTCACCACGCGCTCCTCCTCCGAGCCCGTCGACTCTTCCCTCTCTTTCCCATTTAACAGCACCGGCGCCGGGGTGTTCTGCTGAGAATACGGAAAGGGTATCTGGCTAACCGAGAGATCGAACAGCCGTTCCTTCACCTGTGGTCTCCCAGCTGGACCAGAGGCAGCAGACTTGCGCGACCGGCCCTTGGTGCCCTTGGGAATGTCCTCCGGCCCGGGACTGGAAGACACCAGCTCATCGATGCGCGCCGACGGATCGTCCAGGTCGACTTCCAGAGAAAGCGACGACGCCGGCTCAGTGAGTGCTTCCCACTCGGGAGGAGCGCCGCGGATCCCATTTCCCGTAGCACCGTCCTTGGAACCGCTATGTAGTGCATCCGACCGTTCCCCAGACCGTCTCGCAGGGGTCCTGGTAGCCTTGCTCGTCTTGGTTGAAACTTTGGACCTGTGATTCAGCAGCGCCACGGCTGCAGGTGTGCTCGTGGCAGGCGGAAGGGAGCTAAACCGCGGACTTTTGCGCGTCGACACTGGCCCCTGACTCGAAGACGTCAGGTTGGCCTTTTTCCGCGACTTTTCTTTCGCTGGCAAGGGGGTCGTCTCGTCCGTGGCCTCCGAGAGCATCTGTCCGAGGAGGACAGGGTGTTCAGCTTCATCGTTGAGGACCTCCCCATTGCGAGTCTTGATCCGTTTCGACACTCCTGGAATTGGAGTTGAGTGAGCCGTGCCGGAAAACAAGGAGCCAATGTCTTCAGAGGGGGCTTCAATAGGATCGACGACCGACGGGCGTGACACAGTTGAAGGTTCCAAATCATCCGCGGGTTCTATCGGGTCGACTTCCACCTCGTTGCGGGACTTGGAAGCCGGCATATCTCCTTGATTAGATGCAGGTTCGAGGCCTGTTTGTTCCGACCCCTGGGACCCCTTGTTAGACGGTAGAACAGGAGTTGAAGACTGCTCTCCAGCAACACCAGCCGCACGCTTTTCCACAGATTCGTGGTCCACATCCATGCGATCCTCGGATCCCACATGCGTTTCCTCACTACTCCCGTCATACTGTCCATCGACAACAGGGGGATGGGCGGAATCCTTCATGACGACATCGCCTTCGCCATCTTGGTGTTTACCGGACTCTGTGCGCTTGCTGGAGACCTGCACGACAGGTTGCGGGTTGTTCGGGGTGCCCTCGACCGAACGTGAGGAGGAAGGCGACCTGGACTCGGGCTCCTCGGACTCGGACTCAGAGTCGGAAGAACGCTTGGTCTGCCTAGCCAATCGCCGTCTCGATCGAACAATTTCCTCGTCATTGTCCTCTTCCAGCTCGGCCCTGTCTTCTTCCGAGTCAGAGTCAGAGTCAGAGTCAGACTCCCCAAGGATGCGATCAATGGCGTTTAGGACGTTTTGGTGCCTCGGCGCCGGGCCACGAACGATAGCCTCCAAGTCATCATCGGCACCCAAGGACTCGTCCGGCGTCTGTTGTCTGCGGGGAACCGGTACTTCCTTGTGTCTAGTCTCTCCCTCTGATATCTCATCAGAGCTTTCCGAGCTGCTCCCTTCACTTCTGCTTTCCACTGTTACTTCAGAGACGTTGGAATTGGTAGGAATGGTCGGTGTTTTGGGTAGAGAAGCGTCGGACAGCAACGATACCTCGCGTGATTGAGCTCCCTCAGTCAGCGCGACATCCAACGAGGGCTTGGACGTGACTGATAGAGTCGATGTTAGGTTAAGAATGGAGAACGGAATGAGATGTTAACCTTTTGTATCGCGAAGGAGACCTTCAAGTTCTTTGATCACCGATTGTTGGTCGTCCATATCGCCTCCCATGAGCTCTTCCAATCGCTCTCGAATAGCATCGGGGCCTTTCAAAACAGTGGGACAGCAATATCGTATGTGGAAGGGTTCCCCAAGGCAAATAGGACACCGCGGACCATTCAGCCCCGAAGTCTCTGGTGGTCCACTTGTCGCAGCTGTGGGCTCAGGTCTCCGTCCCTGCAGGACGCTCGGCACTTCGTTGGCAGGGGTACTCGCATTTTGCACCGGCAATGCACTCGAAGATGCGGAAGACTTTTTGGTATCTTTCTTTACAGTCTTTCGCTTCGCAGGCGGTTCGGGCGGTAAGATCTCGCTAGGTTTAGACAAGAAACCAGACAAGATTGCTGCTGCTACTTCGGACCGCACACTGGTACTTGCACTCGTCTGAGGGATAGCTATGCTAGCATTCATAAGTTTTTAATGCTTCCGAGGCTGAGACTACTTACAAGCACAAACCATTCCCTTGGGTGGCTTTATTTTTTCACTCTTACGAACTTTATTTGGCGTTATTGGAATCGCTATCGAATGGATCGAGTCTTACTCTTTGGTGCACCGTCCCCCTCATCCGCCGTTTTGGGTTTTTCTGATGCTGGGATCCTGTCAGTACACATCTGATTCTCGAACTGTCGACTTCACCTGGTTGAGAAGAAACCTCGTTTACTGGCTCGTTTGGCTGGCTAATCGGTTGGTCCGTACCTGGGTCGCGTTTCACATTGGTAAATCAACGAGCCGTTGCAAACCTCAACCAGAATTATTACCATCTCGGTCGACGGCTGAGCACCGAATCAATGTCAGCTTACAGCAACTAATTCATCGCGGTGCAACTTACGCGCAGAAGACTTCTTTGTGCCAGCACCGTCGTCCTTTTTGCGTTTCTTTTGCAGCTTGGCCACCGACTCAGATGTTGCAACGTCCCCTGACGCGCTCATCCCCGCCTACACAACATTCGGGCGTGATCAAACGCGCTCCGACCGTAACGCAACCTTACCTCGCTTATACGATCCGACACACCAGACTTCTTCAACTTGAATTTCGGTGTATCAGATACCTTGGCCGGAGATTCCTGAACAACCGGAGGGAGCTGCACATCCACATCCTTTGCCTTCGTCGCCCCCTTCTTGTGTTTTTTCTTTGGTGGCTCCTCGGTGCCCACCGATTTGGAAAGAGCAGCAGACACTGCCTTGGACGGGCGTCGCTCTGTCGACTTTTCACGCGCCGCCAACGCACCAGCGTCAAACGACACCTTGCGCTTCCTTACAGACGGCTCGGGTGTCTCTACCTGCGTCGTATCAACCTCGGGAAGTACACGTCGCTCGGTTGACTCGCTCGCTGGTTGTTCCAGAGGTTGCTGGACGATACCACGTGAGCGAGCCTCATAAGGATCTACTGGGGTGGGTAGACTCACGGGTGGGACCGGTGGCGACACAACGACACCCCGCGACGCACCGACCATCACCTCGATGTCCACAGACGCAGCCGACTTGACAAATACGCAAAACGCCTGAAAATCGTCGTCTGTCGCAGACAACCAAACAAGTCCACATCAGCGCGCATCGACGTGTGTCGTGGTCGGGTACGCACCGTCTTCGAGATCGAGCAGGGCGCGACTGCCCGCATGTTTAAGCGACACGTCTGTCTCACGTCCCAAGCCAAGTTTCCTCCGGACGACGTCCTTGAGCTCATCGAGGGAACGTTCTGGGAAAAAGGGGATGAGCGCGTTTTTCGCGGGTCGGCGAGACGATCACCATTGAATACCCTCGCAAACGTTCTTTTTTCTGTACGATAAACGATGATGACCGAGTCACGCTCGGATGGTGGCGCATTGTCGGACATGGTGAGTCCCGGCAAAGTGTGAAGGAGACGAGAGGGTCAACACGACTACCACCAATTACGTAATGGAGAGGCATCTTTGCAAGTCACGAGATGAATTCACGAGAAGCAATCTAGTACGAGACAGTATATGGCCTGGTAGAAAGACCGAGTATCACGATATAACCTTACCCTCAATATCATAAGAGCGAAACACGCATGAAGAGAAAGGCAATAGTCTATGGTGGGTTTTCAAAAGTCCACGATCCAATGCAAGAAGCGAGACCGGCGTAACATTACAGGTCGAGAAATCAAACGTCGAGAGATCCAATCTCCCAAAAATCTAGCGGTGTTACAATCGTTCACAGCTCCTGGAAAGGCATGAGTGCATCACCGAAAAAAAGGAACGAAGGAGACGTACAATCATGTTGAGGTTTCCAGACAACAAACCTAGACATCCCGGATCAGCAAAGCCAAACGTCAAACAGAAAAGAGACGCACGGTTCTCCAAGATACATCCGTCAGGGATGTCGATCCGCTGGCCCTCGTTGGCAACAACAATGACGGTCCCTCTCAGCGTGACATTCCTTCCAAAGTAGACATCCCCAGTGACCGTGAGATGGTCGAGCTCGATGATCTTGGGGATCTTCTTGAACCGCTTCTGGAATTGCTGGATCTTCTTAAAGTGATCACCAAGCTTGATGACGGGGGTCGACTCGAACATCCGACTCTCGTTCAGGACAAGCTGTCCGTGTTGTAGAGAGTAGATGTCACTCTTGATGAGGAGCAAGTCCGAGCAAGACTTGACAGGGAGGAAACGCGAACGAGGTACGTTGATACCGTGTCCGTTCTTGAAGTGTTTGATGGCAGCACCAGCGGCGGTCTCGAGCTATGGTCCCAGCTCAGCAGTGAACATTACTGTGGTCGACCGAGTACGTACCTGGACAACAGCCTGGCCGTCGTCGTTGGTCTTGGGGTTGATGATAATCTCGAGCTCCATGCCCTCGGTCTCCATGATCCTCTTGAGGGCTGAAACGCAGTCAATGTCCATTCAGGAAAAGCGCCTCGAATGCTCACCTTTGAGGTTGATCCAGAGGTTGTTGGTGTTAAAGATCTTGAACTTGCGGATCGACTTGAAGTCCTCGACATGTTCTGAAGGGACCTGAGCAATTTCAAGAAGACGGACGCAGCCATCATAATCGATGAGCGTTCCACCCTTGATATCGGCCTTGGTCTTGTCGGTGACCTCCATCAAGAACTCCGAACCAGTGTCAATCATGTGCTTCAATATCTTTTCGTCGACACTGATATTCATCGGTGAGCGCAAGTGAGGATGCATAGCAAAGAAACGTACACGGCACCCAAATTATCCGAGTTGGACACGAAAATGTACTCCTTGCCTTCGGCGAGAAGCTGGTCCAGCACGCCAGAGTGATAGAGTGCATTGTAGAGGTCACCGTGACCAGGAGGATACCAGTGCTTCTTGTCGTCGTCCGCGCGCTTGGGGCATGGCAAGAGAGATTCCTTGTAGATCCGGGGGTACCGCGACTGGTTAAATGTCGTGATACTGACTTGCTGGTTTGCATATTTTTTGATGATGCGAAGAGTGTCTTCGTGCGTGTTGAACGAGGTCATGAGGATGAGCGGGACGTTGACGCGGCAAGTAGTGTTGAGGTGCTCGATCTGTCGGACGGTGAGGTCGAGGAAGGTCATGTCGTCCTTGACCTCGAGGGCGCTCTTTGCACCGGTCATACCTAGATGCCGGGTGATCAGGGCGGTGAAGAAGAGTTCAAGAGAGGACATACCCATGGAGGTGCCGAGACCGCCGTTGACTTTGAGGACGGCAAGCTTGTTGAGGTTAGATCGGTCCTCGGGTGCGCTGAGCGTGTCATACGGGGCGATCTGATCCTCAGCAGGAGATTTGATGCGATCCCAATCGCTGAACATCGAGGACGATGAGACCGGGAACGACAGCACATAAAAGGGGATACGCACAGATCGACGCTCTTTGCACGCTCGGAGAGATACCGGGTGAAGAGGTAGAAGAAGGCCTGCATCTCGGTGTCGAACGCCTGGCGATGTCCGGGTCAGCATGCGGAGAGGTACGGGTGTGTCGGATGCACCTTTTTCGTGGCGGGATCCTCGACGGTGCCGACGAGACGGCTGATCTCGTTACGCATGGCCTTGGCGGCGACGCCGGTAGTGGCGGTCTTGAAGTCGATGTGGCTGCTACCGCGCATGCGGGCGTTGAAAGAGTCGGCGCGGGGTGCTGCTAGGCTAGTCATCGTGCTGGTGAAGGGATGAGGAAGGAAGGGGAAGGGGAAGAAGGGTACGTACGGAGAGTGCGGTATATGTACTGGTCGTGTCGTGATGGTGGACAAGATTTGAGGGTCAGAAGGTGATCGATTGAGGGTACTCTTCGGTTTATGGTGACGCTTAAGAGGCTCCAAGCCGAGATCGATATGATTATGGAGTGTTGCGGGCAAGTCCGAACTGAGGCCCTGCACTTCCTCCGGGATGATGAGGTCGCACACGGATCTGCGATGGACCTTGCCTGTTATATTCGACCACCCAACGCTACGAGAGGAGGGTGAAGGCGGGGACGTAAGACGATTGGGGGACTGTCTCAGATGTACGGTGAGGGGTCGACGTTGGGTCAAGTTCGGTTGGCAGGACGAACGTGCTTGCATCAAAACGTCTTCCTAATCTCAACCGGCGTTCCTCGGGCTCGACAGGGACGGTAACAAGAGCTTGGTTCTTCATTTTTGCTTTTATAAACCATCACGGTCAGCTTTTTCGCCAGCTTGTACATATCGGGACCTTCGCACCGCTATGGCAGTTTGGCCATGGATTCGTTCAAGGATACCCATATGGGTCGTGCCTGCACCATATTCACCCCTCCAGCGCTTCTCCTGGTGCCTCCACCCGTTCACATCCGACCCTTATCTCTTCGCTTACCACCTCCAACGTCGCTTTCTCCTCTGACGAGTCCCTTTACGAGCTCCACTCAGGGTGCTCCCCTTGATAGAGTTTGCGGTCGCGTCAAGCTTCTTACTGCGCGGAAACCACGAGGCCACACGAGGGGAATGTCATGACCCATTTACGCCCTTATCAAACCCGAGCACACCAGATCCCTTCAAAACCCCCCAGCGGTGTAACCTCTCCTTAGATCGGAACGCCGCTATCATTCTCCCATGCAGATAACCATCCCCAAGAATGATTCACCGTCGCTCTTCTTTTCATTTGCGACGCGTGACGCTCCCGTCGATTTAACGCAATATATCCGCTCCTGAGATGCTCGTCTTGTCGTACACCCTTGCGTCTGTTCGGACGCGTTATCGTCTCCCGTTGTCTTGTTCGCTTTCACACTACGAATTAATCGATCGAGGCATCCATGATCGGCGATAGCCAACTGTTCGGTTGAACGAACAAGTCACAAATGCTTGTTTATCTTGGGCGTCCCGGCCCTACATTTAGCAAACGACGTCCACCATATTGGCATGTACCTGGCACGCCACCGCCGATAGTCAACGTCCGTGACACGATTCATTCCCCTGTTGTTTGTCTGAGGAGCGTCCGCGAGGTCCCCTCCGGCACATACACCACCCGCATTGCACAAATAGCTGCATAGCCGCTGCCCAGAGATCAAGCTCTCCTTGGTTCTCGGACGGGTGATCTCCTCCGTGTGGCTGCACATGTCATCTAGGAACGTAAAATGGTCAACAGGCGCGATGTCTCATAATTAGCTTTGATTGGTTTACGCCTCCGTCACCCGACGTCTCGTCTGCAGTATATATAGACGTAGATGCGCGTATCCCTTGAAACGCTTGCCGGTGTACCTCACACATGTTCTCTAATCCTTGCCCTGGATTCTCTCAGTGGGTGCTCGGGCTGTCAACGAGTCAATCCAACAATCCATCATGCATCGGTTGATAATCGGGTTTTGCGACCTGTCCACGTCGCTCACCCGCCGCAGGAACCAGCCCACGAATAAACATCTTCGAATTTCGACAGGCCTCGACCCAGTCGCAGCTGGGCGGCGATAGACGGATCAGCAATTAAACGGGGACCCGAACAGAGGTACCTCCATAATCACTCTATCGAATGACATTGATAAGTTATCCGACAACGAGAACGTCAGTGCGATAGCGTAAAGACGTTGCGACAGCAAACGAAAAAGGTACGTGGAGAGGAACCCACTCAATGAGCGATGTTACCACCGCATGACCCACCACGACACCGCCAGAAAGACGCAGAGAGGCGGCCACGCCACCATCCCCACGTCCTGCAAGAACCCAGCGAACACGCTCACGTCTCGCTGCGGCTTCCGGTGGTCGGCTCTGAACGCGGCTTGCCAACTTGCCAACGGGTTCGGAACCCTAATGCGACGCCGGTGCTCACCGAACGTGAACGTCCGCGTCCAGAGTGTCGAGGAGGAGCGGCCGCGTGAGGCTCGGTGGTATTCTCGCGATTGATTCGCGGGTGGTGGAAGGGAGGAATCGGTATCGGGTGTAGGCGATAACTTTACCCGGGATAACTCGTGTGTCGTCTCGAGACTGTCTTGACGACTGTGCTTTCCGCTCGGGTGACCGGTGCCTCCATTCACGCGCACCGCGTTGAACACAAGCAGGACGACAAGAGACAGTATTACCAGCGGAACGTAAATATAAAAGTATATGCCCAGTTGATTTGGCATTAAGCAAGGGGAGTGTAAAAGTGGGGTGACTGCCGTTTGCGTGATGTGATCCGGTGAGGGCACCGTCGAAACTAGCGAGAGTAATTGGAATCCCGGTCGACGGATTCCCATTGCAATAGAGATCGACTTGACGGTGACTTCTTGAACTTTATCGTCATATGAGGCGACACCATGTTCGTATTGACAATAGTCATGGTCGTCGCCACTGTTGTACAGTCAGGGATACGCTCCGCGAACGAACCGTAGACGAACCTTAGAATGAGGGATGGCTTGAGCGAGTGGAGCAAAAATTCTGTTGCCCCGTCCGAAAGCGTATTTTGGTAGCCAAACCCATGGCCTTGTTGTATCGTCCCCTTCTCACGCAAGGGCCCACAGGACGCATCCAAAGGGCGAGCAAGCGGAATGTGTGTAAATAACACGACGGGACCCGGAGACTCGAGCGACGCGGTCTGTTTCACAAGCTCTATGGGACCGTGTGAAATAGTAGGCCAACTGTCGAACGTGTGTCCACGCTCAGCGCGCAACAAGTCTTCCTCGACGAGTGCGGGAGCATCGATGAACACAAGGGTGTGGTTCCCAATGGTACGACGGTAATTCAGAGGACCGAAATGGGAGGTGTATCGCTTGCCAGCCTCAAGAGAAAATGGCGCTATGTTACCTAGGCTGGAAGGGTGGCTGGATGAACGTCGTGCGCATTGCGGACATAGAAGAGACGGACCCTATATCATGGTTACCTGGCAAGTAAAATACTGGGGGTGGTGAATCGCCCAGGTTGAAAATGCCTAGGTACCGCGTGAAATAGGCTTCGTATCTGGAGAGAAACCAGCCATAATGCGTACGTAAATTTGAGGGACGCGCGATTGGTGCACGTACTCATCAGTCGGCATGGATAAACGACCGTTATCCATCATGTCACCTAGGATACGGGTGAGTGCATCACGCAGGAAATGGACTATCCGAGCACACCTAGCACCACCACGGCGTTAGGCCGGAGACGACGGAATGCGGAATTCCAACTCTTGCGAAGGTTGAGGTCGACGACGTACTGACTTAGTGCGGAAAGAAGCCAACCGCGACCAGGATAGGAATGGCGGTCGATTATTTGTGGGTCCGCTATCACTAGCATGCGCACGACGCGCGAATCGGGGATGCGAGGCTGAACCAAAGGAACGTCGCACCGGGCAAGCGCAAAGCGAAGACAACCACGCACCTCCCGCGTATCCGGCCAGCGACAGTCGTCCACGGCAACACGAAACGTACCCAGCTCGAACCAAACGACGACGAGGACCCACACGACACGAAGGCCATTGCGGATTGTGCCCTGGTCGATTCTAAAAGACATGTAGTTAGTAAAGAGCCAAGAAAGAGGTGGTCACACCGCGCGCTCGGGTGAAGCCGACGCGGCCCGGCAATCATGTGAGGGCCAGCGGACTCCCTCAGTTTGTAGGTTTGAGTCTTAATACTGACGTTGACCATTTTGATATAGCGGAACCTCGCTGGGTCGTCAGCTGAGCCCTTTGTGACAGCGGGCCTAATGTACACCCCTCAAATGGGGTTTTCTAGGTGTGTCGTATGACTCGTATCACGCTTGACTCAAACCTTCCAAGCATCACATTCATATGTCATTCCAACCGATTCAAGTATGTAAATGAAGTTGTGGAATTTTTTTGGCCATTGCCGTCAGCACCTCTGGATTATAAATTTCCGGGCGGGACTCGTCGGCCATCGGTTCTCTTCTCTCTTCCTCTTCTTGCATTGGAATGACTCTCTCGTCCACTCACATCGACAGCGACGACCAGACGCCGCTGCTCTCCACCGTCAACAGCAGGAAAGAGCCCAAGAAGCCCACGCCTTTGCCAAAGCTCCAGATTTCTGTCGTCCTTCTCTCGGTCCTCATAGAACCTATCGCATCGCAAACTATATATCCGTTCATTTACCAGGTGAGCTCGCAACATCGTGCTCAGACCCCATGCTCACCCAACCCGACCTAGCTCGTCCGCGAGCTCGACATCACGGGCGGCGACGAAACAAAAGTTGGTTAGTCTTATCGCTCTCTTGACCAATTCACACCGTTGAGACTTTCTCGGCTAGGTTACTATGCGGGGATGATCGTACGTAAAGATCGCGAATATCTTCTCCCGCTACTCACCGATATCCGACCCCAGGAATCACTCTTCTTTGTCACACAGGCCGCGACCGTCCTACAATGGAGCCGAGCCTCTGACCATGTCGGTCGTAAGCCCGTACTTCTATTAGGTGTATTTGGCCTCTCCTTGTCAATGTTCTCTTTTGGTCTATCACGTACCTTCACCGGATTAGTATTAAGGTGTGTCTTCTCCGCTGTTGCGCCGTTCGGATCTCACTGATCCATTGGTCATCTGCTCAGCCGCTGTATTACGGGTGCCCTGAACGGAAATATTGGCGTAATGAAGAGCATGTTGGGGGAACTGACGGACTCGACAAACATGGCTCAGGGGTTCGCCCTGATGCCTATGGCTTGGTCACTGGGCATGACACTCGGGTAAGGACCATGGCTTGGCTCTTGCCATGTGTATTTGAGTTGACCCTCCGCAGTCCAGTCATCGGCGGGACGCTCGCACGCCCCCAGGATAACTTTCCTGAACTCTTCAGTTCTCCATTCTGGGGGGAGCTTCCTTATTTTTTGCCGTGTGGTGTCGCCGCTGGCTTCGCGTTGTTAACCTTTGTGGCCATTCTTCTCTTTCTGAAAGAAGTGGGTGAATCAAGGACGCTGATGACTATAATTTACAGCTGACAACCACCAAGTCTCTGCCTCCCAGGGTCACACCAGAGAAGCAAGATCCTTGCGCGGATAGGGAACCTGATACCCTTCAAGTCAATTATGCCGCAATTGATCAGGAAGAACAATTTACCTCGCCGCTTTTGGATGCCCCGATCCCTCTTTCGAAACTTCTCAACGCACGAAGGGTGGTGCGTATAGCAAACTATGGCGTGCTTGCCATCCTGGAAATAGCGGTGTACTCGTTGCAACCCCTGTTCTACTCCACCCCGATTGAGTTTGGAGGTTTAGGGTTTACGCCCATGAAAATCGGACTCTGGATGGCATGCTTTGGCATTTTCAATGGTCTCTTTCAGGTGTTCTTTTTTGCGCCCCTCGTCGATTACCTAGGACCCAAGAAATTGTTTCATATCGGTCACTTCTGTTTCATTCCAATTTTTATTCTCTTTCCCATTATAAACTGGGTTGCTCGGCAGTGGGGAATTATTTGGCTTGTCTGGTTCTTGCTCATGTGTCACCTAGTGTTGTCGATCTTCATGGACATGACCTTTGGTGAGTCTCATCTTGTTTCTCGTTCTTCGGCGCTGATGGCCTATCGTCCTAGGATGTATTCTAATGTACATCACAACTTCTGCCCCGAACAGACGATGTCTTGGCGCGCTCAATGGTGTTGCACAAACCACTGCTTCTGTCGTTCGTGCTATTGGACCTGCGTCGGCGACGTCGTTGTTTGCGTATTCCATTCAGAAGGACTTCATGGGTGGACATGGTGTTTATATTTTCCTCGTTCTCACAACCGTCGCCACCTTGCCGCTATGTGCCATGTTGCCGGCCGACGTCGAAGAGAGCTGCTGATCGGATGTAGGTTGCAGGAAACAAAAGACCGATGAAGCAGACAATAGACACAGCCGACACTTACCTTTGGGTGTCATGTCCTGATGACTACATGCAATTTTACGACGCTGAAGGGATTTGGGTGTAGAATATTATTGGACCCGTCGTGACGACTTTTGCATATGTACTTTATGTTGCATGTATCTAGGATCAATACCATTGTGTTTATTCAGACGTGCACGTTTGGGTGCAGCAGAAAAGCTCAACGACCCCATTCAAGTCGGCCAGGTGATTCAAAGCTCCACGATCGGTGGTAACGAGGGTCGTAAACCGCACGGTGCCTTCCCGATTCATGGTATCTCCAAAAATATCCTATGTCGCCCTGCACGGCGGCGCTGGGCAGCACGGCAGCGCGCTGGAAGCTCAAGTGAAAGCTGCGATGAAACGGTAACTCGCCATCATCACGATAATGATCGCACGACACATCGGCTCACGGCTACTCACCGCAGCGCATGTGCAGAAGCGCTCCGTTCGGCGTCTGAACGGCCATGCACGAGCGCTTTGTCTGTCGTCGAGCGCGCGATTGCCGTTCTCGAAGATGATGAGTGTCTGAACGCCGGTATGTCCCCCCTGTTTCTGCTCTCTGTCATGTCGAGGAGCTGAATGCGGGCACTCTTGCGTTTGCATTGTTGCTCATCGGCTACCTGATCTCAAGGATATGGTTCTAACTTGACGTTTGAAGGTGCCGTCGAATGTGACGCTGCCATCATGGACGGGCGCACTGGAGATTTCGGGAGCGTCGGCGCTGTCTCAGGCACGTCCATTTTTCCCCACTTCCCCCCAGGATCTGCCTTGCAGCGCCTTGTGATCCTCTGATACTTATGATTCCCTCGACCATTGCATCGTGACTTTACATGTCCTCTTTGACGTTTGACCGACGACACGCGTACGTGACAATGATACTATAGGAGTCAGAAACCCGATCAAGCTGGCGAATGCTATCTGCGCACACGCTCGTGTTCCCGATAAACTCGGCCGCATCCGTCCCTTGTACGTCCAAGAACGCACGCCACGCCCTTTCTGATCCATCCAGTGCCCTGACCGACTTTGCTGACGGATCCAACGATTCTGACTAGAACCCTGGTGTCCTCTGGCGCACTCGCTTTCGCGCAGAGACACAACATCGAGACGGTCGACCCGGTGCGCATGATCGCACCCCGTGCTCGGAAAGACTGGCAACACTGGATGAAACGGTACGACGAGCACGACGCGCCCAGGGCGACGGCACCATCGACCGACGATCTTGGGACGGCGGTGGCGTTCCCCCAAGACGCGATGCAGATGCAAGATACGGTCGGCGCAATCGCGTGGGACTCGGAGGGGGGGCTGGCTGCGGGCGTATCGAGGTATGCTGATTGTTCCGATCTGGTCCCATGAAATCGTGAGATCTGGAGACAGTTGAGCGCTGATCATTGGTCGTTAGTGGCGGATTACTTCTCAAATATTCGGGGAGAATCGGAGAGGTAAGGTATCCCTTTCCCAAAGTGCGCAGTGATGAACACCACTCGATCCGAGGCCGCAGCGTTCGGATCGGGATGCTGGGCGGAACAATCGCAAGACGGACGGGCAGGGATGACGTGCAGTATATCAGGTACGACCTCGCCACGCCAGATTGTCGAGCTGTATGCCCTTTTTCACGGGGAGTTCCAGGCACTGGGGAGCATATTATGAGAGTTGCGCTAGCGCGTACTATTGCTGATAATCTCCGTCCAGGACAAGACGGGACGGATGTTGATGTCCACGAGCTGCTGACGAAGACATTATCTACCAAATTTTATGGCGAGTGTAAAGCACTTCTTTCGTCCGCTCGACTGACGGGAACACAAGACCCGATCGTTACGCGCGGTGATAACCATCCCAATGCTGGGGTACTTCTGATGACCAAAGAAGCGCAAGGGTCGGATGTTATACGTACGCGTCGGCGTTACTAAACGTTTGCTTACGATGCCTAACGTAGATCCAGCCAGGTTGTGGTGTGCATTCACCACGGAGAGCATGGCGATTGCGTACGCCGACTCTGAAAAGCTGACACCAAAGGTACGGATGAGTCTTGTTTATGAGTCCAGCCATATGACGAGAAGATGCATCCAGGCGAAAATTCTACATCGTCCCAAAGCTTCGCGACCGGCCCGGACGACGAACGCCTCGCCCGTTTATATCACTGCTCTACCCCTCCGTGGGTAGAGTAAAAATGGTGGGTTTGCACATGCCATCTTCGGTGGTAACGTATATACGGATGTTTGGGATGACTAGATAGACATGTGCATCAGCTCTCCGTTCCGCCGTTTGCGGGCTGCGGGGTGGACCGCAGAGCACCGTTATTGATAATGGAAAGAGGCTGGGAGCTTCGAGAGTTCGCCGGAGGAGGGGTTGGCCGGGCGGCACTCAGTCGTTGAAGCGTCTTCAACGGGAATTTGGTTCTGATAACACATTGGATCAACATCACTAGTCGTAGACGCATCTCTCCAACAGGACTTGCCTACAAGTGGAGCAAACAGGAACAGGTTGACAAAAGACTGTTCATGGACGTTAGTATTTATGCATATATCATGATTTTGGGTGCACGGACTCGACAGGCAGACGGAGCAGACGAAGCCAATGTCCACAATATTCTTGTGACAGAAACATGCCGCTCTGAAATCAATCTTGTCTTGGGTCGGGATCGCAAGCACCTTGCGAATCGACGGCGGGGAAAGGAAAGCCATCTGGAATGTTTCGCAAGGTTGACAAGCGACGAAAAATGGGAAAGGGAGACGTACGATAAGATACTGTAGCAACGCATCGCGACGTTCGAGGTAAATATACGACCCGTTCGTCAGGTGCGCGGCTTGCTGAAGAAACACCGTATCGGGTCCATATATCTTGCACACGTCGATTGTCACTTTCTGTATCAGTATCTGGGTCATGTCTGCATCATAAGCAAACGCTCGGGACAAACTAATTTTTGCGCCGAAAAGATAGAGTTCATGAAGGGAATATAAGATGATGACAGGTCCGGGGATACAGAGAGGATGAGTATACGTGGGTCTGGAAGGATGGTTGGATTCTCGGTCGTGCTCGTCGCAGAGGTAGATGGATGTGTAATTCGGTTGATGTCTACATTCGTCATTCGAGGCCTTGGGTGCGCAGACGACAGAAAAACGTACAGCAAAGTGCCTTGGTCAGCGCACTGACCAGAGCGCAGGGTGCTAATGATATTTCAACACGTCGTCCTCCAACAGTAACGATGAAGCGTACATTCTTCCTCTATATTACCGAGTGCCTCTATTTCACGCGTGATCCGTTGAAGCACCGTAGTATCGACCGCCTTGAAGGGTGGATACGAATTCGCATCGAGCGGAAGTTCCTCATCGTCCGACGTCAACGATTCGGTCGAAGAATAGAGCATGACGCTATCCTCGGCCGCACATGTGAGTGAGAATGCCATATCACACCTGAGTGTGAACTCGTCGGTCCCACCTACCTCTTACCGGGGAGTGCTCCAAAGACTGCGAGGGTGTTCTCATGCTTGGAAGCGATGTGAGCGTTCAAGAAGGCGAGGAGGTGGGAGAGAAAGGTTTCGATGGGGAGTGGGTTGGTCGCATGCGCGGAGAGATGCCATTGGGATGGTGACAGGTCCACAATGACGGAGAGGTGCGATGCCTTTTCCATCGTTACCTTGCGTCTTGCCGACCTTTTGTATGATCAGAAGGGGTCTTTGACCTTATGGCCTGGTTTGAGGATGTCAAAATATCAAGGATTCCCACAGGTTCATATCAACTCTACATCAATTCTACAACAGAAAGAGGTCCCAACGAGTGAGAAATATCTGGTTCCAGGGCCTGGTTTCATCATGAAGAAGGAAATGGTGCACGGTGGCCGCTCGCCACGCAATTGAATGGCGACCTGAGCCGCCGAAAAACTCAGAACCACTTCCAAAGCCGCGTCCGAGGGCCCGCTCAACATTCAAACATTCCGCGGGTTCATAACACCCGGCGGCCGCTTGTCGCGCATTGATCCACAGAGAGTGTGTCTCAGCATCGCCTGGACGCCTTGTGAAACGCCGTCGCGACAGTGTAGTTTTTTTTTGTCGGCATTTTGCCTATGCGAAGGTCCCAGGCTGTGTGGAGGGATCACGCGCAAAATACTTGACACCTGCGGGCACCGTACGGGCGGCTTCCCTCGCTGGCTCGAGCGGCATTTGGACATTCTAGCCCCATCATTCTTACCGGTACCACTCAAGCACCTTTTGCCGACTTGGGTCTGCTGCATTTCATCAACGTTATCGTCGCTCTTTCAGTGCTCACCGTGGGACATGGGTATGAAATTCAATGTTCGAGACTTCCGCGATGGACCGAATTTTACTTGTATAGTAACATGGGGAAGTATGCATTAGGGTCATGTGGTGCGTCGGGAGCACGCTCCGGTCGCCATTGCTTGAACGCCGTAGGGACTTTGGGGGGCAAATTCATCTCGCTGTAAGCCGGCGTAGAGGCGACGAGACTAATGGCCTGTGTCAACTCCACCACATCCGAGGCTTTTGCGGGCACTTGAGCAGCTTCGCCTTCTTTAGGCGCGGCGACGCTAGGTGGACATTAGCCTTGAACAATAACGGCTTGATGGGAATGCGTACGACTGTGGCTGAGAGTGCTGGATAAGCAAAGTCGACAAATCTGACTGAGTGACCACCGAAAGCTGAGGGTAAGCTCGCCGAACGTCACGCTTCCAGTAGGGATTCTGGGCCGGGTCCGATGCTACCTCGAGCGTCAGCAGCGTAGGCGTATAATGACTTTGTGGGTACCTTTTGTCGCCGGAGTATAATATTTCTCTGGGCGAGAACCGGGTTGGGGGTATCTGTTCAATTCTGGGATCGGGAGGCCCGAAGAGATTTCAGGATTCACGACCACCACATCGCCTGTACCAACGTGAGCGACCCCGCAACACGATACTCGTCTCCGACGCACGAAATTTCTTCCAAAAACCCTTTGGATGTACGTGGTAGAGTGTTGACTCTGCTGCTTTTCTGCTCGCCATTCGAGTTTGAAGAAACCGACCAGCGAGGGTCTACACTGGGAAGTGGATCACGTAAGCAACCGTACTCCGGCGATTTCAGCAAGTCGCTTTCATTCTCTGCCAAGTACTCGAACGACGTTATCCGCTACGAGCTCGAGCGTGGACAAAAGCGTTCCACGCATGTAATGGGTTGGAGTTTCAAAAACCAGACCTTGACGATTCCCAGATCTCCAAACTTGCCATAGCACCAATTGGTGATCAGACCAACCCCACAGTCAAACAGCGAGTCCGGTGGGACAGGACGAAGGATTAGCGAACTTGTTTCCGGACTCGCATCGTTGCATTGGCCATATACTTGTACATTTTCCCCCGCTAAGACGGTTCTCATTTTTAGTCCGGTATTCATTGGTGTCTTGTTCCAGACAGGTCTTCCGCCGACGGAAGCAGTGGTTTTCGACTGTGAAACAAATATTGAAACTCGGACTTTCAGATTCCATGAATTGACAAATCAAGTAGCTGGCTGAGATCGACCAGCAGCCCAACTCCGCTCCGCGCTCTGTCCGTGACCATATGCGTCGAGTCCCTCAGACAGCGGCAGGTATGTACGTGATTCAATTCTAGTGATCGTGTTATGTAGGTCAGGCTTCAGGCTCAATATTTTGCAAATGTTGCAAATTCTGCGATCCGAGTAACGCAAGATCACGCAATGGTATCATTGCATCATACTTTTTGCCACGCAATCGCTGTCCACGATGCAGTCAGCAACTGAGAAATCCTCTTTTTCTCCCTTCTTGTCCCGGCTATTGCTGACTGTATATATACCGAAGGGGCGAGCCCGAACGGACCATTGGAATTCCTCACTGTCACCCCACACTACTCCTCTCTAATGGGTTATCCACTGCACCACCATTCTGATGGGTCTGTCAGCGATCCAACGCTGGACGACGTGCAGCTCACGCGCGAATCCAAGCACTTCCCACCTCATCAACCTAACGCCGATAATGGCCCTATGCATGGTGATGGACAAGCCACGCACGAGTCCAACGGCCTGCACCACTCTAACGGGACCGCCGTTGAGGCTTTACTGGATGACGCACTTGTCGCACGTGAGCCAAATGGTTCCTTTGGTGACCCTCTTCCGGGCGATGCACGGGTCGCGCACGAGACCAATGGCACATCACTGCACCAACAACCCAACGGGTCCCGCAATGGCACCCTCCAGGACGATGCCCAACTCGTACAGGTTCCCGAGGAACGAAATCCCCATGTTGTCCCTACGTTCACCATCGAAAGCGTATCAAAGCCTCGCTCCATCATCTTATACATTCCCCCCCTCTTGTCTTCGCTGCCACAAGACGTCTCTATCCCCCATGTTTCTGCGGAAAGACCACCAGTGGTGACAGATTTCCGACTACCAAATATTGACCCCGCCTCCGTTGCGTTGCACAAAGCATTACATCATTTCGGCCCAGTTTCTGAGGATTACACTAGTCTTCCTTACAATGAGGCATTTAACTGGTCGGACCTTCAGCTTCCCGAGGACGAGGAACGCGAGTGGTACGCCGTTGTCTTCCGGAGCCGACGCAAAGCGGGCAGTGACAGCGGTCGTAAGTGTGTCCGTACCCCAAATCGAGGCGTTACTTACTACGGATACAGCGCTCTACGATGCAGACAGAAAAGCGCACGAAGAGGCGGTTACAAACGGAGGAGTGCGTTGTCATTCCGTTTCTCGTTTCGGTTTACTGAATGTGGCTATTTTTATGATAGCTTCTTATGTACTGGTACGGAGTCCCTCATCCAGAAACAAGGATGAACCTTGCAACCTGCATCTGGCAATCGCGGAAGCACGCTATCGCTGCAAATTCGCGTCCATACCATATCCAGGCGATGAAACTCACCGCTGCCTCGTATGAAATATATGACATAGAGCGGTACAAACTATCCAAGGTGAAAGGGGATAAGAGTGTTCTTGTGGAAGAGTTTAGCGGCGGTGAATGTGGGTGGTGAATGTCATACATTCCAGATTGTCCAGGGCGAAGGAGGAACAAAGCGTTCTCGTGGAGCCTGATGACGGGGATCCCAGCTTGAGATTATGATATTGAATATTTACCCCGCACTTGGTATATAGATATTGTTATGTATAGACTAAGTTACCCCAATGATATACCGACAAGCTGACTCAGATCATCGTGAACCACGATTTTAGTAGGCCGGGTTCTCCGTAGATGATCAGCCATGCACCATGCGCTATGACTAGTTGATCGGTGAGGTCTTACAAATTCTAGGATCATTCAGGACGACTCGAGACGCATCAATCCGAGTGGCCATTCCAAGGTTACTGGCACACGACTGATCGAGGGAGGGGATCGGGTAACACTTGACTCCACGACTCTGCTCGATCCCGACTTATTCCGGACTCTGATCAGTTCTACGCCCGCGCAGAGTTCCAACCAACGGGTTGGTTACAACACCATCTGCCACTCGGATCAAGACCTGGCGCGGGAACACGACTCAGAGTCGCTCCACCTGTATCGCTTCGATCAGTGAAACGTGTCTCATGCCCGGTTTGTCCTAGGCTCGTGAACTGTGGAGGTAAGTGGATTATTGCGTGACCAACCGTTCATTGTGGCCGTGGTATCAGATTATTACATGGACCGCACTTCTTCCGAGTTTTTCGCTCGAAATTACCTTGCTGCTGTTGCATGCTGTTGGCCCATTTTGTTTTGAAGGGGGTCGAATGCATGGATCGGCAAGCCAACCACATTCGCTCGCCTTTACTGTGGACATCTGTTGCTCGTGCCTCAATCGGCACCACGGATAGCTAGACTGTGCTTCATGCGACTCTTTGGTCTACCTACAGGGATTTCTGCAAGCAACTTACCATCGTACGACACAACGTGAGCAGCACCTCGAACGGTATGTTCAACGCAGCGACCGTATCCTCCGTACCGTCCTCGCCCTTCAACCCCCGTCTATTGAATCGAATGTACCAATTCGTCAGCTCGTCGACGGGATCTACCAACCGAGGGAGGATGCTATACTGACACCGCACAAGGATCCACCGCTTCATGATGTTGTTCGAGAGAGACGTACGGGGGTTGTACTTGAACTCCGTCCCGGTAGTTTTTCGCAGTAGGCTCGCTTGGCCGAAGAAGAAACGGAAGGCGTTGACCCAGGGGGAGGCGACGTCGTGCACGCCTTCTTCACGGAATCGGAGGTTCTCGCCGCGGACGATGGGCGGGTTGGCAAGGAACACTCTAACGGGGAGGGTTAATCTCAGAATTACTAGGTAACTTGGCCAAGTGAAAAAAAATCAAGTATTTTGCACTCCACAGAGGTGGATGCGTATCTTGTCAACAGTTTATCGGAATTTGGTAAAAACCTTATCACTCGGCTTCTATGAATAGAGCGCATCCATTCCGTGTTGACGGAATTTCCATGTTTCGGGCTTGAGAAAATTCCCACGACCCACTGTTACAAGAAATGCTGATATTCGTGCACAACTAACCAAAACGACATCTGGGTACCGCGGAACAGGTTTGCAAGATGGATCCGAGTCAACTGACATTCTCTCCGATGCATTCCTGCATGTGGTTAAAGTCGACCGAGGTTAGATGCATTTTTTGTGGGGTTTTTCCCACCTGGCCAAGTTACCTGAAAGAGACAGTAAGCATTGAGCAGCGAAGCTAACCTGTCGGCGTCGGCGTCATACTTTTCAAACACGAGATTGGGGTCAGGGTAGTTTCTGAGACTCTTGCTCATTTTCTCATCGTCGTCGGCGAGGACGAGTCAGGTGACGATCAAGTTTCTTCACGGCGCCTTCCCGCACAGGTGTATGAAGGGCACGAGTAACGTGCAGCACCACCCTCGTGTTTGGTCGATACCCTCAGACACGAGGTCCGCAGGGAAATCCTACTCAAAAAATTATTTGTTCTCGAGGGGATAGTGCATCTGGGCGTATGGCATGCTGATCGTGGATCGTTGTCAGGTCTGACGAGGGCACCCAGCGAGGTACCCACCTGCCCGACTCGAACCACCAGTCAGAGGCCTCCTCTACGCGCTTTAGGGTAACCTTGCCCTTTTGTGAAGGGATCGCAAGGTGGTCTATTTTGTCACAGTGGATATCGATGATGCCGGTCGCACCCGTCAACCACTCCAATTCCGGTATGGACCCAATGACGACGACCTGACGAAGACGGAATCGCTCCATCTGCAAGGAAATGTCACAGCCAAACGAACCTCTTCATAGTCGTCGCTCGCCCAGTGGCTAGCGGCGTCCCCCAATACCGATTTCTCGAAATGTTCCAATCACACGTGTTGGCGAGCCAGTTGCCAAAGCGGTTATCGCCAACCGATTGGGGAGCCCTGTCACCCAGTTGTTGGAAAGGGGTGATTGGTTGGCCATCAGGTTACTTACCACAACGTTTCCTTGTTGTTAGCGACAAGCTGATCTTTGATGGGTCCTACTCAGATGAACTAAGAGGGTGTCACACAGTAAATGAGAGGCGTGGGAGGTCTGAGAGTAATTTGATCAAGGCACCTGCGGTTGATAGTAGTAAGGGTAAGAATGGCTGATGATGGATTGTACGACGAGGCGTCCCTTAGCCTTCAAGTGCTTCATAATCTCCTTATCCGCTGCCTACACGGACATCCCGTCAGTAAGATCGTGCGCTGACTCGCCTTGACAAGCATACCCTCGTAATCCGTGACGGGCTTGACGAATCTGCCACCATTATCGAGAAGACATGGCGGCACCTCGTCTGCGGCTACGATACCGTTCTCCCGCGTAATGCGGTCCTCACCAAAGGCCGGCGCTTGTTGGACGATTCCCATCCCGTCTTGGTCGGTGACATACGTATCAGTGACGACGACTAATGGGCGGTCTTCATACTGCGCACGAAAGGTGTACGTCAGTTTCTTCGATGCACCAACTGAGGTGTTCCCCTCACCTGCTCGGTAAAGCATTCAAAGAGTGGCATGTATCGCATCCCTTCATATTCGCGCCCTTGAACGTCGCCACTTTTTTGAACTTGACCTTTTTAGGGTCCTTGTACAGCGTCCCCAACAGCTTCTCGCAAAGAATACAGCTAGTATCCTTTTCGTCGTCGTGGATCTTGATATACGTGAACTCGGGATGAACGCACGGCGCCAGATTTGACGGTAGCGTCCATGGCGTTGTCGTCCATGCAACAAGGCCGTAGTCGGATCGACCACGAGCTGGAACGCAACTGTCACCGCAGGGTCGTTGACGTCTCGATTGTCCAGCCCCGCCTCGAAATTAGATAGCGGCATCGTGCATCCCGCCGAGTATGGCATCACTCGCGTCCCGCGGGATACCATCCCCCTCTTCCAGGGTTCCGCAAACGCCCGCCGGATACTCTCCATGAATGTCGTGTTGAGCGTCTTGTAGTCATTGTCGAAACCGATCCAGCGGTCCATACGCTCAACCGTCGTGCGCCACTCGGACAAGTAGCACATCACGATAGCACGGCATTCGGCGTTGTAGCTGTCGATGCCCATTTTGAGCACGTCTTTGCGGCCGGTGATGCCCAGCCTCCTATCGATCTCGTGCTCGACGAGTAGACCGTGCGTGTGGCCCGTAACGTACGCATAGCGCGTGACGATACCCTGCAGGGGGACGTGGGGTTCAGTGTGACGCCCGTTGAGCCTTGCAACATGAGACCAAGATCACACCTTGATGGTACCGGTCAGCAGATGGCCATAGTGCAGCAAGCCTGTAGCGAAGGGCGGTCTGTCAAAAAATGACGTACTTGTAAATTCCCTCCGATATTTTCAAGCTCGTCTGGAACGCATCGATCTCATGCTAGTTTGCGACGACAATTTCTTCCTCCTCGGAAAAGTTGAACAGTTGGAGGAAGGAGGAGGCTGTGACGCACTATCGTGCTTGGGGAACGATATTATGACTTCTCTATCCACCTTCTTTATCGAAAAGATGTCTCGAACCAAAGCGAGCTTTATATCCTGATGATCGAAAGCGAAAACATAGAGTGAGCACCCCACGTGACTTAATCTAAATTGACGCGACTACCAAAGCAATCCAAACCGTGTTCTGACGTAAGCATATTTATCACCTTTGCCCAATGGCAGACAAATCTGGGACATACGCTGCGAAGGCAGGCGATACAGACTTCAGGAAAAAATGGGACAAGGAAGAGTACGCGGAACGCGCGCGGAAGAAAGACGAGGAAGAAAGAGAACGCATGCAGGAGAATGAAGAGCGTATGAAGCAGGGTGCGTCAAGTGTCCCAATGCCCCGACTATATCTCTCACCCTACATGCGTGACAGGTAAAGCACCCAGAAAAGGGCGCAAAGAGGATCTTCCTAAGCCCACGGAACTCATGAAGCGCCGTGAGGGCTCGCTCGAGCTCGACAAGAACCTCGGCAAGACGATAGTCGTGCAAAATCCGGGAGGTCGCGGTCCTGGTCAACCTGGATTCTACTGTGAGATGTGTAACCGGACGTACAAGGACACTACCGGATATTTGGACCACATCAACGGCAGATCTCGTGAGTTTGCAGAGTTGGCGTATCTTTGGGAGAAAGCTGATGGTATCACCTAGACCTTCGGAAAATGGGCCAAACGACTCGCGTGGAGCGTTCGACACTAGAACAGGTACGCGCTCGGATAGCCCTCTTGCGGGAAAGGACAAAAGAAGCATCTGCCGCGAAATCGTTTGACTTTGACAAGCGGCTGGCGGAAGTCAAGGCCCAGGAGATCGCACGACGTGAAGAGAAGAAAGCACAAAAACAGGCTCAGAAAGAGCAAGCACGAATACTTCTTGCCAAAGAGTCCACCGCGGAAATTGATGTTGAAATGGCCGCTGTCATGGGCTTTGGAGGGTTTGGCTCAACAAAGAGATGACCGCTATCGTTGTAGAGGCATTCTGGTTGTGGTTTGTACCATCATCTCGTATTTTCATATTACTAGCACCCTACGAACACTCTGTTTCAGTTGCGTTCCCCGTTATTCTACATGGTATAGTACACTTTTTTTTTTACCCGCTTTACCACTGTCACGACTTCCTCTATTAAGCCGTCCCCGCTTGCTCATGGAAATGCTCCGTTAGGCCATCCGACTGGACCCAGATAATCCTAGTCAACTTGAATCCCAGTCAACCCCCAAGTTGCAGCGCATATCATCACCTGGTTCACGCGAGTAATTATCAACTCCGTGGAGGGGAAAGGGATACTCTCAATCAAGATTTTCAGCAGCGGGTAACATGCAATGTTCTACCCTCCCGTCAACTCCGCAGCACCGATAAAATGGACACTACCATATACAACAACGCAACGGAGTCCCTCGACCGCAGCAACGACCAATCTACAAGTGTCTTCAGTTCGTCTCGCTCCACGATTCGATGCTGTCACGACTGTTTAGGAGAGGATGTGAAAGCCGACGGTTTGCGGTGTCGTGTGAAGCGTTGGTGCGTTTCGAGTGCCTCAACGGAATCATCCAGGACAACGCGGAGGATGTCTTGCGAACGGGGGTGGCTGGGACTCCGGGCAGTCGACTCGGTCGGACCTTTTGCGGTGCGCTGGGCGGAGAGACATGCACCTGCCTTATCGGCGTCGAAAGCTGTATCTCGTGAGCTTCCGATCCCATAGGCTTTACTTCTTCACCATGCGACTTCGAAGAACGACAACAACCCCAGAAAAAGTCATAAATGTGACTTGCTTGCAGGTCCACTCCTGTTCACTCACCAATGGAAGTTCTTCTTTCCTTGCGTGTATGTTTTCCCCATCACCACGAGGTGAAACGTTGTCGGCAGCCAGCAAAGCAAGTTCGGGCTGATTCCAGCGCGGAGATAAGAAGATGTCCTATGGAATAGCAAACGCGAGTCCCACCTGCCGTAGCACGTCATTGATCGGCGGTAACCACGGTTGGATTAGCTTGTTGATAGTGTTCCCATTCAGATTGCTAGGCAGTATCGGGCCAACGCCGTCGAGATAGGCTATGTCCACGTCTTCTGCGAGCGAAGGGAGTTCCTCGCTGGAGGCTCGATACACTCCCTGATCCACAGCAAAACGTGCCCGCCATCCGTTCTGATCGCCCACCTGATTAGGTACAGAATATCCAACCGGGGATACAGCATGTCTATTGATGTCACTTTCTTGGATATTCGATCGCAAGAAGGGCCGCCAACGGAAATCGATAGTATTAAGATCCAGCTCGTAAGATTCGGGCTCGAGAGGGTCAGATAGCGAAGGATCTTCTGTCGGCGAATCGAAGTAGACGGGGAGGGAACAAGAAAAAGTGGGACCTGGAGTTGCATACACGTTGAAGTTGTCGTGGCCGCCCCGAAACGCCTGGTGATTGTGACTCATATAGACACCGTGCTCCTGGGTGTCCGAGGGGGGTCCATTGTCTTGGACGATGTACGAAATTTCCCGACTGAATTGTGGCGGTTCAATTTCATTATCTAAACGTAAATGAGTGGCAGGTAATGCTGAAGGATGCATCATGTTAGTCGTGTTAGGAGTCACTTGCTGTAGCACAGGAATCAAGGGTCTCTGGAATGTGCCGTTGACGACCGGATTATCTATCGACTTGTGAACTGGGGCAAAACGGCCTGGTGTTGAAAACGGCAGAGCGTCGGTCAACGCCTCAGGGAGGTGCGATAGGGTAGATTTTGTAGTGATGATAGACGAATCATTGCGCTGCACGTTTACCGTGTCGTCTGTGCGATAAGCTGCATCCGAAACACCGTCCTGTTTGTCGAAGTCGAAGGGCGAGAACGCAAATAGTTCTTCCTCGTGGGAAACGCCCGACAGCTGTGCCAGAAAGTTGGATTTTGATTCCGTATTAATGCGAGAAGGCGGCAGCAATCCCCGCAAGGGATGGTCTGCTTCTAACCTACAGAACGTGTTCGCGAGCCAATCGGGGAGTCGGTTCCTCGGTACCTTTGGTGGGGTCTATACATCGGAAATTGCAAAAAGCACTGGAGATCCGGAAAAATTTAGCGCATATACGCATACCACAGGCTTAGGGAATCCATCGGAGTCTTCCCGAGGAAGTAAAGACGACTCTTTCATTTTCAACACGGAAAAGTCTTTTCCCAGTTTCCCTGGATGGAGGCTGCTGTAGGTGTCCACTGGGGTCTTGGGTATATCGCGGCTGCTGACAGAGGAGGTGCCGGAGGACTGCTTCCTTCTTCGCGACGCGGCCGGGCTGTCGTATGAGAGCATGGAGTTGACCGACTCGATCATGCGATCGAAACGCGTGTTGAGGCCGGCGAACTTTCTTCGTTTCGCTGGCCTGTACTGTGAAATATCTATTGGCATGCTAAGCATGCTGCGGTGAGTCAATCGGTGTTATCGGGCGACCTATCGTGTTCGCACGCGCGTGTGCAGCGTGGGTGCTGAGCAAAACGTGGTCATCATGGATGACGTTGAACGACACCACGACCAACCTTGCGATTGTGTAACGCGACAGACTCGACGTCGAGTCGTCCACACCTATAGACGAAGTGCGCGTGGGCATGGTAGTCGTGAACAAAGAGGTGCATCACGTCATCCACTTAAGTCATCACGTCGTTATCTAAGCGACAATGTGTTCTCGCGACATATGGTCATAATTCGATTCAGTGGGAATGACCCGAAGGAGGTCCTCACGAGCGCAGTGGTAGAACGGATTCAGGTTGTTCCGTCTCCCCTCTTTATGATTAACACGCCTTCAAGGCATCGCCCACTTGCTCACCACATCGCAGTCAAGTCCATGTCATCCGAAAAGACACCCCTCTCGTACGAGGATGCACGAATTCACGTCCCTTTGATGATAGTAATCAAAGCCGATCCCGGTGACGTACTTCCTCTCTACACTGACTCGCACATCCGGGCGGGCCGTGCAGCGATCTCGTGGAAGCGGGGCTTTCTTGTCATCAGCTCCCTCTGCCTGCTCTTGGTGCTCGGTCGTTGGATCCCTCTGTTATGCCCATCACCGATTCATTCACGCGAGGTCGTTCGCAATCCCGCCTATCTCATCGCGGCACACCATGGCGCAGTTGCAGCAGAAAACAAGCGCTGCTCTGATATCGGAGTCGACGTATTAAAGGATGGAGGAAGCGCTGCCGACGCAGCCATTAGTGCCTCGCTTTGCGTCGGCGTCGTCAATATGTTCTCGTGAGTCCCGCTCATTACTCCGGCACGGCATGCATCCGGACCTGACACCGCATTACATGAAGCTCTGGAATCGGTGGTGGTGGTTTCATGACGGTCCGGGTGCCGTCCGTGAAACCAGGTACGGCATCGGAGGTGTTTACGATAGATTTCCGGGAAACGGCGCCGGCACTGGCGAGCTCAACGATGTATGTTAACAATTCCGCGGCTGCCAAATATGGTGGCCTGGCGGTCGGGGTGCCAGGTGAACTTCGTGGCTTCGAAGAAGCACACCACCGATGGGGTCGCTTACCCTGGACAAGACTCGTGGAACCGAGTGTCAGACTGGCTGCCGGATGGACGGTGGACGCGGAGCTGGCCAGGAGGATCCAAGTAGGTGATTCTCATCGAACACCTTCCTGTTGTTTATGTATTACAGATGTACGCGGATCTCATGCTCCACAGCAAAAACTGGCAGGCCGTGTTTGCCCCGGAGGGAAAGCTGCTTCTTCAGGGGGAACCAATTCGGCGCACGAATTACTCCCGCACGCTCGATGTGATTGCAAATGAAGGACCGGGTGCTTTTTACAAGGTTTGGTTCAATTCTTCTGTTCCCGGACGACGGCGATCCAATTAAACACCACGGACAGGGTTCCATTGCTGACTCCATCATCCGTAACGTTCACGAAACAGGTGGTATCCTTACACATGCAGACCTCGAGAATTATACCGTCAAGGTCGAACGTGCGCTCGAAGGCACGTACCGTGATAAGAAAGTCTACACTTCCCATACTCCTACTTCCGGCCCTGTGCTTCTTCACATGTTGAACCTCCTTGAGCGATTTGATCTCGTTGGCGAGGGTCGGACGCCGTTGAACGTACATAGAATAATCGAGGCGATCAAGTGTATGTGCATGTGTTTACCGTGTGGGCTATTGCTCAAGTTCTCAACGGCAACCAGTCGGATTCGCTGCACGGTATGTCGAGATGAAAACGCATTGTCCGCGGTGGTTCAATACTGATCATGCTCTAGAACAAGGATAGGGGATCCCTCCCGTTACACAGGCAACATCACGCGCGTCAGGGAAATCCCGACCAAAGAATTCGCTGATCTAATCGCCGCTAACCTTACTGACGTGAGAGTTTCGAGCATATTAGCTTTCTTTTGTTTTGATGTTGCCGCATCAAGGGCCAAACTCATCCACCGGAATATTATAACCCCGAATTTGATGTCGAATCCGATCATGGCACCGTGCGTATGCTGCGATATTCGGATCACAGGTACTTATTCTTGACTGGGCAGAGTCATGTCTCTGTGGTGGACAAGGACGGCATGGCTGTCGCATTGACCACCACGGTAAATTTGGTCTGGGGCTCTCGAGTGCTTGACTCGGAAACGGGTGTTCTCCTGAACGACGAGGTATGTGTAATTTACACCCCCAGAGACGCGCTCGAATTATCGCACCTAGATGGATGATTTTTCCACGCCCGGCGTTTCGAACGCGTTTGGCTTACTACCATCTCCATGTACGTCCCCCCGGTCCAAAACCATCTATTTTTTCAGGGCGTGATTGATCGCCGATGCAGACAACTATCCCGAGCCTGGCAAGCGACCGCTATCTTCGACTGCGCCCACCATCCTAGAGTATGCCGACGGATCATTTTACCTCGCCATTGGCGGTTCCGGGGGATCGCAAATTTTTCCTGCCCTCCTGCAGACGCTGCTGAACTTGGACTGGGGCATGGACGCCAGTCAAGCCGTAGAATATGGGCGCGTCCATGATCAACTGTATCCGGTGCATGTCTCGGCAGACAACATTCTCCCGGCGTCGGTCTTGGATAGCCTCCGAGACTGGGGACACAATGTGGAGGGTGCGTTTGATGCCTCGCTGCCGCGCAGCTTTCTCTTTCCTTGCGCTGACGTATTTTGTAGTATTGGATATCAACCGCGTTGCTGCGGTGATTCAGGCCGTTGTGAGTAAAGATGATAGAATCTACGGTACGCTATGATCGTGCATTTTCGTTCCTATGGGCGTACTACTCACACGGGTTCACAGCGGCGAGTGACTCGAGGAAGAATGGAATTGCGGCGGGATACTGATCGTTTTTCGTCTGGGCGGTGATCACGTTGGGCATCGTACAATCCAGGAACGATAGCTTGGATATAATTGTTCGGGATACTTACGTTGACGACGTACCTACTAATGACCCTCCTTAATGGATTTATTTACGCCAATAGAGATAAAGTAGGCACTCGCTCAAGGGGACAGGTCGGTCTTGCTCATGCTCATTTGTGGAATCTGGATCTGTTTATTTATCGGATGGAGCGTCGGTCCGGTGCTCATGTAGGCTACAAAGTTGCGCCCTTTTCTGGACCGCGACGCTCATTTCCCTCATCGTCGAGCGCACATCTCGTCGTTAGGGCATCTGTCCGCTCTCAAGTGGTGGTACCCCTTGTTGACACGGGAATCAAAACAAACCAAAACTCGTCTGTCGGGTGCAATTAGCATCCTACCCAATCCAGAAATTCCCTCGACACCATCGCCAACAAGACCTCCCGCACGGACGTTCTTTTGCAGCTCACCCTCATTTTCAAACGCATATCTGGTCTCGTTTGATGGCGGAAACAGACTGGGACCTTATCGCGTCCTACGCAGGATTGCTCACGCTCGCGAGCGCTGCTATCTACTGTGGCTCATTCGGGTCGCTGCCGGTGCGTCCCCTTTCATTCTACGACGGTACGTCTGGTCCGAGCACGAGACATGCACTTAGCCCAGCCCGCGCCCATGCAACCGCAGCGCGTCTGATCCAAAAAAGAATCTGCTCTTGGACACGGACGAGGATGAAGACGAGGACCAAGATATCCCAGACCGCATGTCTTCGACCGACGCATGGTTGTTCCCGATCGTGAGTGTATACGGAGGTCCGACGGCAAGAATGAATAAAGCTCACGCCGCGTTGTCCAATCAGCTCGGGTCTGCGGCCTTGTTTGGGCTGTACATGGTGGTCCAGTACGTGGGCAGGGAATACGTCAATTTATTGCTTGGATGGTATTTTTCGATTGCTGGTGTGGGGAGCGTATGGAAGGTACGACGTCCGTTTTTGGCGTGGGTCGACCTCAGATTCAGATTCGAATTTATTTTATTTTAATTTCTTCTTTTTCTCTCCTTCATTTTTGGTCGTGCGCTCATTTTGCCAATCGATTTTCTCAACGCACGTATAGTCTGCCGTGTCGTTGGCTAGATTTGTTATTGGAAGGGACAAATGGAGGGCGTTCGATCGGCATCGGTTGCTCATACTCCGGGGACCACTCGGTACGTCGAACGCATGCTCAGGACAATTGGAGGATCTGATGTTTACCTTGGCCAGAGGTGGTCTCCGTGTCCTGTCGAACGCCGACGTTGGCACTGTTGCCAGTGGGAGTGCTCCCTTCTGTGCTTTACCATGTGTCTACCGGGTCTCGCAGGTCTGCGTTGTGGACCGACGTCCTTGCACTCTCCTTCTCGCACAATGCACTGACGATGCTGAAACTGGACTCGTTTCAGACGGGATGCATACTGCTCTCGGGACTATTCTTTTACGACATATACTGGGTGTTTGGCACCGAAGTGGTGAGAGACAGGTCGAACGAATGCAGGATGCTGACTCATTCTGTCTAGATGGTCAAGGTTGCCACCTCTCTGGACGTTCCGATCAAACTTCTGTGGCCAAAATCAATGACATTCGCCACTGAAAGAGGGTTCACCATGCTTGGACTTGGTGACGTCGTCATACCGGGTATTTTCATCGCGCTGGCACTTCGGTATGACCACGCGCGTGCAGAGAAGACGGAGAGGAATTTTGCAAAACCATACTTCTGTGTCACATTAACAGCATACGTGGTGGGCCTCATCACGACGATGACGGTGATGCATACGTTGGGCAGGGCTCAGCCAGCACTGCTATATCTTAGGTAAGCGTATCCCATAACCCCTTTATTTTGTTGTTTGTTGTTGATATCGTTGCAATGTGCAGTCCGGCATGTATACTGTCTTTGGTTGCAACGGCGGTTGTGCGTGGGGAACTAGTTGATGTATGGAAGTGGTCAGATGATCCCGAGCTGTCAACACAGAAGATGGCACATGAAGCCAGTGTGGAATTTCGGGCATTGCCCGAGGTTGAAAACGGGGACAGTACGCCACATCCGAATAAGGGCGCTGATGGTGGACATGTGGATACTGAGGGGACGGATGGGGGTGAAGAAGGGACAGGCGAGCTGGAGGATGGGGAATCGACTCGACCGAAAAAGCGCAAGAGCAAGGGAAGGAAGAAGGCGTAGGGGAATGCTAAGCGACCGTAAAGCTGGCGTCGAGGTATCGAGTTGTGACCGCAACGTCTGCAGGGCTGATCGGACATGTGCTGCGGTCTGTTGTGGGAGAGGATGGTCATATGATATATTTGTTTGCTGGCCAAGTGGGGGTAACGTACGACCTGATCTCACGCCGTTACTTCAACCTTGTCGTAAGCGATCAGGGTGCCTGATGGTCGGGAGAGTGCGAAGATGAATGGAACTGGATGGGATGTTGTGTCCCAAAGGAGCGGACGAAGGATGAAGTGACTGTGGGCCTGGGTAGATCCCGAGACTAGCCTCGTGAGTGAGGACGAAGAGGATATTGAGAGCCATTCTCAGGCTAGACGACAAGTACAAAAAAGGGAATAGGGGGAGTGATGGACAATGCTCAGAATATGCCGTCATTTCATTCAATGACCCTGTGCAGACACATGTTGGTCCGAAAGGAGGCGGCGTAAGTTGGTCTGAACGGACGTAGTATGTAAGTATCTGTGCTGTCAAATGCCACAATGTCTGGTGTCAAACTGATGGGATTGATCTGACAGTGCTTGGGAAAACAGGGCGAGGCTGATGAACTATTGAAAGCACGAGCGATCCCATGATCGAGCGCAGCGCGTGGAGCGTCGATGGGGGAAAACCTGGATGGAAAGAGGGCACCAAGCTACAATGTGGACGTGACGAGGGAGGATGAAGACGATGGGATCGTGGTACTAATACCAACGAGCGCAAGGTCCGTCCGGCGGAGAAGTATTCTACTCGATATCTAAAAAGGGGGATCTGATGGCAAGGATACTCGGAGGGGAGAGAGTGGAGGTACAATGGAAGGGCGCTCCCGAAGAATGTGTTGATGGGGCCGAGGACGAGAATGACGACGGTCGGACTGGGGGGATGGAATGACGTAATAATGAATATACTGGGATAAGAGTCTAGTGGGGGTCGATAAAGACCCCGGACAGAGCACATCGACATGTGAATACTCGTTTTGGAAGGGAGGGTTATATATCTAAATATAATAAATTGCGGGGTCCCTACTAAATGGGTGACGGACCGTGCCTTGGAGTGACCGTCGTCCCTTGCGCCTTTAGCGTTGTCGATTTCGAGGAGACGCTCGATTTTTCACCGACCCAACCGTGCTGGTCATATCTTATATATAATTTTTTTTCTTTCTTTTCATAAAAAGATTTACTCCACCCAAACAGAGCTTTGAATTCGCAGCGCGTTCTCACTCGCCCGCCCAGAACGGACACGCCTTGCGTTTCGTATGTTCCTTGGTCTCCTACGTCTTCCCCTCGCTGATCTTGAGACGTTCAGATCTTTTCCTCCTCTCCCCCCCTCATGCATACCCTTCCAAACGACGACTGGAACTCCCTCTTCTCCGCACCGCTCACCCCCGCCGCATTCGCCAACCTCGCCGCCAACGGTGTCTTCCAGGTCCCATCCCCCGTCGACCACAATCGCAACCCCATCCCAACGCCCCGTACAAACCCTCCCCGCGATCACCACACAGAATACATACACGATCATGCCGCATGGTCGCAGTCCCTCCCCCCACCCAGAATACCGTTCGCCAAACCAAACCCCTCCCTCCACCTCTCTCTCCAACATCCTAAACCCCCTCCCGATGTCCCCTTCTCGTCCTCACATCCACAAGATCCTACCTTCCGTCATCATAAACCTCATCGTATAGCCATGTCGGTCAGTTTCCCCCTGAGATATCCAGTTCGCTCGACACCACGCCTCTGACACTTGTTTCCAGGCCATTGATCATCCCCTGTCAAATCCGCCCCGCTCGCGGAGAACCGATGGTGGCGCAGATGCTTTCCTCCATCCTCACCCCCTCTCAATACCTCCGTCAAATTACCACCCGTACACCCCCATCGAGCGCTCAAATGTCGGCATACCCCCCTCCTTGTGGATGTCTCCTACTTCCACTCAGCCTTCCTCCCCCGCCGTCTATTCCCCTCTCACCCAGCTCTCCATACCGCAGAATGGCATCATTCCCCCTGATCCTTCCCCCCTCTCCGCCCACATCCACGTCTCTCCCACCACCACCGCTTCCCTCTCTGCCGAGTCTAAATCTGCGATTTTATCCGACCTCTTCTCAGACGATCTCTTCAACTCATCGAGCAACGGTCAAGGTCCAAGCCCGTTCACCTCTCCCAGATTATCGGGTTCTCCCGATATTCAATCAACTGTGTTACCACCCACAGAAACCGATCCGGAGAAGCTTGCCAAGCAAGATCCACTTGCGACCCAGATCTGGAAGATGTTTGCTCGCACGAAAGCCAACCTCCCCCACGCACAGAGGGTGGAAAACATTACTTGGCGCATGATGGCCCTCGCGCTCAAAAAGAGAAAGGAGCAAGACGAGACACCTGCTCCCAGTACACTGTGTATAAAGACTGAGGGCACCCCCATTCTCTCTCCTAATCAACCCCACTCGTCAAGTACGCGGCCTCTTCGTGACGAGGAAAGGGGCAGACCGTTCGCAAAGGGCAATACCAAGGTGGAGGTTATCGGATTCGACGGCACGAACCAAGATGGTGCAGAGGATGACGAGTACGTAATTAATTCAATCCTCACTCTTGGCTTGCGTGATGAAACATATTTTAGCGGCGAGCCGATGGACTGGCGGGCCATGAGTAGGTCCAGATCCCGTATCTCAATGGATTGGCGCCCCCAAAGTCCCTCTCGCACACGTCCCCAACCGTCCGTCACGCAGTTTGAGCACGTTGCCATGCACCCCCAGTTTGACGCTCGGCATTCAAGCCAGGACAAGTCTCCAGAACGAACTGTCCGATGTTCGGTGGAACATGCATCATCACCCAGTATACCAATACCGGGTACTTCCACCCTAACTTCCTCGCGCCCTTCTGCGACATCTTCTGCAGGTCACATGCGCTCCGCACTAACCGCCATTTATGAAGGCAAGATGGGCCACGAGGCTTCTCCATTTGGAAGTCCCACTCATGATAATGCCCACGTTAATCGATTTGATCAATCCTTGTCCGCACTCAACACCCCAGCCTTCCATCCTGCTTCCCTCCCTTCTTTTGGTCTACATGGGCCCTCCAAGTCCCTCCTTGACGACCACGCATCAAAGCCTCGTGCATTTCCAAGGCACGTTCGCAAGACAAGCTTTGATCACACTGTGGAGCGCGAAGGGATCTTTACTGGACCAAGCGGTCGCCATCAAGTCAACGGCAAACCGTTGTCTCCAGATAGCCTAGCGGGGCAGAAGCGGCGTGCAGACACACCACACGTAGAGAGCATGTTGCGAGCCGATCCGTCCAACGTCGAAGGTAATTCGCATTCGACAAAGCCCCGAGAGGCGGATCAGTACGTTGGCAATGGTTCTTTCCCATCCACCACGTTCAATTTCAGCTTTCCACCGTTTGATGGCCTGTTCGACTTCACTTCACCGGGAACTGCAATATCACACCATGATTTCCCACACATGTTCACTTCCGATGGCGCAAGAGCACCTGATTTGCATTTCCATGACTCCGCGCCGCATTCGCTGAGCGGACCTACTTATACGCCTTCAGTAGGTTCCCCTCCCGGCATCGACGAGGGAATATCTGCTGCTGCGGCCGCCCACAACGCAGCAATGGCAGACAGCTACGTTCAGCACCTCAGCGCTGCCAACTTTGCTGCCGACGATGGCGTAGATTACCATCAATTCCTCGGACTCCCGTTCCCTTCTTTGGACGCCGGCGTAGGCCTGGGTCAAGGACCGTATACCCACGTTGATCCCACGCAGATCCTGCCCGTGGAACACGGAGAGATGGTCTTGCAAAGCTATCAACCCAGTCCTACCAGCGATTGGGGCAATGGCCTCCCATCATCAACTGCCTCCCCTGAACCCTATGTCACGTCCAATGCGTCGTCTCCTCCTTCCGTCGAGGGTGGAAATAATCCCAACCCTCGCATATCTAATCGCAAGATTTCTTCGACAAATCGCGTCGTTCAGGGTCTGCAACGAAAGAAGTCTACCGCCAATACCACGGTGGCCGTCTCCAGATCGGCGACGAGCACGCCGGAATTGACTACCGAGGGCAGCAGCAGTGCTACTGCCAAGGGAAGCAGCGATGATGGCGATCAACCCCCGACTTCCTGTACAAACTGCCGAACGACCAACACCCCTCTGTGGCGACGTGACCCAGAGGGTCAGCCCCTTTGTGAGTAATCGTGTTCGTCCTTGACGACGCTCGATTGACGACCGTCTGACAGGCAATGCCTGTGGTCTTTTCTTCGTGAGTGTGACTGGCGTGTTACCGACGGATCCTCACATGTCATACAGAAGCTGCATGGCGTCGTCCGACCGCTGTCACTCAAGACGGATGTCATCAAGAAAAGGTTGGGTCGTGGCCGCTTTGACCGTATGCATGCTCACCGTGCATGTAGAAATCGGGCATCTGGCACCCCAAATGGTAGCAGTTCTCGCAAGAATGGAGGCGCTGGGCTGCCGAAGATTGCCGCATCGAGCAGACCTCGTTCTGCCACGACGAACGCCATTCCCAGCGGGATTTCTGGCACGCGCGTCGCACCTGCCAATCGTAGTGCGAACGGGGCATCGCCTGCCACGGCAGCAGTGAAACGACAACGGCGGATGTCAACGGGACTTCCGAGCTTACCCGTGACACGTAAAGGAAACGAAACCGCTTTCTAGTTGTGGTATGACACCCCTGCGCGGTTAACGTACATCGCCTTTGAAACCCTCGTTTAGACCCGGGTGGATATATTTTCTTGAGTGGAGCGCAGGATGGCAAGTAGATATTGGTCGAGCATAGATTATTGTCTTTCTCTTTCTCTCCCCCCTCCTGATTTGCTTGTCCACGTATGCGCTGTATGCTGCCATATAAATTTATTCTACGTGTAGAATAGGATGCTGTATGACTAGTACGCGGTGCAGGGTTGCTCAGACTATTCGGGACGGTAGAAAACTGTCAACATCTGGTCTTTGGACGACGACGACGACGACGACGACGACCCATTTTTGATCGCACGTTCTGCACCACCTGTCGCCAATCTGGCATCGTTTTTCAAGAATGCGACATCTTCACCGCGTACTCCGGCGCCCTCATATACGGCCGGTCTCCAGCCTGTCGCATCAAGAGACGTAACGACAGCCAACCGACGGCTCTCTCGAACAGAACACGATTTCGAGCACGCTTTGCGTACCGGTGGGACCGTCGTCATTAAGGAGACCTTGGACGTGAACGCTCTTGGTGCTGTCGACATCCCTCAGGCGAACCCGGGCTCGAGACGAGACCTCATATCCCCGTCGCCCCCGGAACGAGATCAAAGAACCATTCGTGCCGCCCACCAACCTCAGACGCCCATCATCGTCCCACCCACGCCCACGCCCAATCACCCCCACTCCGCCCAACCGCTCTCCCCCTCTTCCTCCTCCAGCGAGGTCTTTTATGACGCCGAGGACACCGACATGCAAACCAAGCGACGCTCCATCTACCGGTCTCCCGGGACGTCGAGCAGTCCTGACCTCGCGACGCTCGTGCGCAAGGCCAAGGAACGCGGTGGGGTTGTGCCGCCTGCGCTTGCCGCTGCACACAAGGAAAAAGAAAAAGAAAGGCGGACTGAGGTGCCTCCGCCGTTACCTACGTCTTTGCCTTTGCCGTCGTCCTCTGGCTCTGGTGCGGGGGTGAGACAGGGTGGCCGGCAGCCTACTGGGTCGACAAGGCCGCGGTCATCGACGAGCACGGCGCCGCCCGGGCCGCCCAAGTTGTCGATTACGGCCGCGGCGAGTAAGGGGGTGGGAGCCAAGACGCCCAAAGACCCTGTGAGTCCGAGTGGGTCTGATTGGGTCATGGCGAGCCCGCGGTCGAGAACGACGTCGCGGGTCGAGTGCGACAAGGTGCGTCGCTTTTTCGTGGGGTTTCCTGTGGTGCGCTCAGTGGGTCTTTTTTTTCGCAAGGTGAATAAAAACTCTGTCAAGGCCAAAACGAGCGCGTTCTTGGGCAAGATGCTCGGGCAGTCGACTCGCGATCGCTCTGTACGTCGACCGTTTGGCATCTTTGTCTGATGTGGTGCTCACGGTTGGACGCAGCGCACGGACGCCTCGTTGTCGGGGTCTTCTTCATCAAGACCCTCACTGTTTAGTAGCTTTATACCCCCTGTTCCACCCCTGCCTGGGGATGTACCTCCACCGGTGCTGTCTCCCCTCGCGGACGTTTTCAGCATCCCACAGCCACCTCCGCAAAGTGATAAGCCGTTGCCGCCCATACATGCCGGACCGATGGACCGTGCGAGCAACGAGTCCGATATGAGTTCGCTCGTTGTCGTTGATTCGATATACCAGATGAAGAGGTGTACACCCTCCCCCGATGGGCGGCCCCCGGCGCGACCGGTGATCGGTGATGCAAAGTGCGCTGGTCACACCAAGCGCCGGAGCATGAGTGTCAGCGACCTCGATGTGTATAAGGTCAACCTCGAGTCCCCCGCTGCACCCATGATACCCCCCAAGGACCGCGGCGAGTCCGAGCGCAAACCCTGGGAGTCTACGACCTCGTTAAACGGGATATTGAGCGACTTCAAAGGCGTGTTATCGACGCTCGACCCTGACACGGGATCGTCGTTGCTCGATCTACGGGACCCATCAAAGCCTGGCCGTAGAGGTGCATCATCCTCGTTGATCGCTACCGCCGGCCAGGCACCCGGCGTGTCCCACTTGGACGTAAAGTCCCCTACGCTCCCCCCTGTGCTACCTGCTACCCCGATTGTCACTCTTCCGGCGGAATCGTCTTCGGGGCCGGGAACGGACTCGACCTCGCCTTCCAAGGATTCTTTAATTCCCGAGCCGATCGTTTCCCCTCGAATGTCGTCCCTCCGGACACCCGTTCGTTCGTGTTCGGGGTCTGGCCCACATTCATACTCACAGCAACAGCAACAACAGCAAGGCGTGGGGGTCGCCGGCCTCGCTTTGCCGCGCGTCGCACAGCTTAAGCATGGACCTAGCCCATTGCGGTACAAAGGGTACGGGAACCAGATGCAGTCGTCGTACCGGGACATGGGAAAGCTCCGCGTGCATCACCATTCTACTGCGTCGACGTCGGAGCCCTCGTTAATCTCGTCCAACGACGAAGCGCGTCCTTGTACGTCTTTTGTATCCGTTTTCGGTTTCGTTCCTGATGCGATGTTTGAACAAAGCGATGTCTTTGACGGTCACCTCGAACGAATTGACGACCAACGATCTCGTTTTGACCCGTTTTGCATCGAATCCGTCGTTTTTGCACAAGGAAAAAGAGGAGATGCAAGATCCGGAGGAGCATGGAAGGGAGCTGGCTGCTCGGTGTTATCACGAAGATGGCGCGTTTTTGGCCAAGGACAAGATTGCCGAGTGGTTGGGTGGCCAGTACGTGCCGTCTTTGCCCCGCGAATGGTACATTAACCTTCTTTGTTTTTACAGTGGTTCGATCAACAAAATTGCGCTTCGGTATTATATGGATTATTTCGACTTTGCGGGGTTGAGATTGGATAACGCGTTTAGGTAGGTTGCAACTTGAGAACGGGGTCGCCGCGACTGAGACCCGAGCTCGTAGACGGTTATGTTCCAAGCTGTATCTCAAGGCTGAAACGCAACAAGTCGATCGTATTCTCGAAGTGTTTAGCAGGCGTTTCTGGGATTGCAATCCCATTCGCCTATATGGGAGTGCGAGTGCGTCCAGCCGTCTTTTCCATTGTTTGGTAGCTCATGCATCGCGGACATAGGTGTTGTTCACGCGGTCACGTACTCCCTCTTGCTGTTGAACACCGATTTGCATGTGGCCGATATCACCACTCGCATGTCCCGGACCCAATTTGTCCGGAATACCATGGCCGTGATTCAAATGCAACTTCATCCCACACGGTACGCGTCGACGGCGGATCTGGACATGGACGATGCCAGTAGTGGTCCGGGGACGAATTCGGAAGGGACCGAGACGCAGTCCATGACGCGGTCGAAGCGGAGCGCGAGCATCGCGAGTTGGAATAGCGTTTCCAAGGACACGTTCCTATCCGGCGGCTTTCTGTCGTCTGCTGTGCCGTCTACGACACAGCCGTCGCTGAACAGCAGTACGACGTCTTTCCACCATTCGCCAAACACAGAGTCGAAACCGTTCGGTGGGCAGGTCGCTCATGATCGCAATTGGGAGATGGAGGTAGAGGGGTTGCTCAAGGTATGTTTTCTGGCGTGTGTTGGGGTCTTTTGATTTGATTTGGTGCGATGCGTAGGATATGTATGCGGCTATCAAGAGCCAACAGATTTTGCAACCGCTTGGTATGCTTTCTCTCGGCCCGTTCTGTGCTCTTTCTTACTGAGCCTCGGGGCAGCCCACCATGGCGTGTCACGCAGCCGCAGCTTACGAGGGCCTCCCGATCGACTGACGACGCTGAAACGGGGTAGTATTAGAGGCATCCAGTCTATCCTTGGTGCACCGTACAGCCCGTATAGTAGCAACAGCAGTATCGACGGACGTGCCAGTCCATCGCCTAGCTTTGCGACTTCGACGCACGAAGTAAGGTTTTCTTTCTTGCTACCCCCTTTTGCTGACCACTATCCATGTCTTCTAGGGATTGCAAAATTCCATGGCTGCTTTCCTCACCCCCGCCCTCGGTTTCGCTTCCAATCTGTCTAATACGATCATACGTGAAACACAAGAAGACGAGGATCGGAGCTTTCACAGTCACGAATCCAGCTCGACCACGATCAGCATCACGGATGAAGAACTGGCGTTGCTCGGTGCACCCTGGGCAAAAGAGGGCATGCTTTGTCGTAAACAGTACTGGGAATCCGCCGGAAAGCGAGCCAAGTCCAAAAATTGGCTTGATGTCTTTGTTGTCATTCAGCGCGGCGAGTTGAACATGTTTACGTTTGGAGAGCATGGAGGGGGTGCGGGTGGTATCGTTGGTGGTGGGAACTGGCTTGTACGTCGTTGGGTCTTACCTATCCTTATCGGACGCAGCTGGTGACCGACTGATCAAATGATCTGTCATTTAGGAAAATGCGAATGCAGTTGGTACCGTCCACCTGGCGCATTCCTTGGCGCATGTGTTACCACCGCCGGGTTATAGCAAACAACGGCCCCACTGTATGGTATTGACGCTCGCCAACGGAGGTGTTTATTTCTTCCAAGCGGGCACGGAAGAACTGGTCAACGAGTGGGTTTCGACGTGCAACTACTGGGCTGCGCGGACGAGCAAGGAACCGCTCGCGGGTGGGGTGTCTAACATGGAATATGGCTGGAGTCGAGTCTCGGAAGCACACCCCCGATCGGTCTCGGACAACGATTTTTCCCGGGAGCTCGACCGATCGGACACCCTCAGCGTTCGAAGCGGCCGAAGCAACCGAAGCAAGTTTGGCTGGCGGGAAGGAGTGGCAACCGTGCGCGCGCCACATTCACCATGGAAAGAGAGGGCGACGATAAATGATTGGAAGGCCCCCATACCTCCGATGATATCGAGTATACATGATGAGGAGACGCAGTTGGAGGCGCTGCAAAAATATGTGGGGATGCTGAAGAAGGACTTGCAAGATCATAACAAGTTGCGTGAACCGATGGCTGTTCTGGTGAGTACTCCCGTTTGGCGTTGCTGCGAAAAGCTGTGAAAAGCTGATGGGGTCGCTCTAGTATGAGCCTCGTTCGGCCAATGGGTACAAGGCACAGGGCAACTGGGAGAAGAAATCGCAACATCTTTTGACCGAGATCGTCAAGTACGGGTCTTATATCGACTCACTGCAGTTAGCAATGACTCTCCGGCTGAAGAAAAGGGGTGAAAAAGCGCTGGAGAGAGCTCTTGGGGGTGGGTCACCAGAAGAGGATCTCGCGCGTTCCAGCACGATCAGACGGAAGGAACGTGGTGCCGAGGAAGACACGATCTCGGAGGCGGACGAGCGGTCACCTGTGCAAGCTAGCGCTAGTGTAAGCCCGCGACTTCACCGTCGAGAGACGGCGGAAGGTGGTCAATGGTAGTCAATCATATGATAAATCCATTTTTCCTTTTTAATAGAGATTTAATTCCCCTTGTGTACCTTGGGATTGTGGAATATGTATGTATGTATGATATCTCACCCACCTTGTTTTCTTTTTCGGCTTCTTTGTATGTTCTTTTCCGTTTGCTTCTACCTGCTCTTTCTGGAGTTTGCTTGTCTTAAATGAAAAGATACTTGTTCTAATGCGATAAAAGTAGGCTAATGGCTACGGCAGATGGGCTAACAAAGTCCATACTAAATCGATCATCGCATGAGTCATTCTGGGTTTCCCGACCATGCACGCGTGACGCACCTTCGCAGCAGAAAGTACTGCCTCGAGACCGCTCGCGGACGCCTGTGGTCCCCACTCAGATCCACCCTCATCGGGAGCATACCATGCAGAACCGACATCATAGGCCGAGTCCAGCGCGTTCATAGAGATTGCCGTGTACTGCGCTCCCAGGAAATCCCTATACCTGTCGGTGATCGATTTGTCATTGGCCCAACCTAAAAAGTATTGGACGTGTTTCATCCATATACCCTGTGTGAACCCAAGGTAAGGATCGGACGCAGAAATGCTTTCGTCCCTCTTACCTTGAAGATTTGCTGTAGGGAAAGGGTGAGGGCGTCACCATCAAAAATGGACGCGTGCTTGAGCAGAGACCACAGACCTGGTCTTTGTCACAGACTGGGTCGCCAGGCTGGGTGTTATCGCATGATTCTCTCAGGACACCGTTGTCTGTCAGGAAGCTTTTCGTCGCGTCCAAGCTGACTTGTGCTTGTCGTAGGTACTCCTTGTTTCTATAACCGTCAGCGATGTAGAGTAAGCTAAGCCCGGATGCAACAACAGCCTGTCAGGGCCCAGTGAAGCGGTGGTCAGAGGAAGGGACCATCGCAGGGAATGATAGACGGACTTGATTGTAGGTCCACGCGGTCTGCGGTGAAATGGTTGAGCAAAAGCGATATTCACATGTCTCAAGGACAGACCTGTCCGTTGTTCTTGCACGTGCTAAGGTCCAGTCCGTCGTTGAACAAACCATCTGGTCCTTGCATGCCAGAAGACAACACTGTAGAGGATCAGGCGCGAATATTAGCAGTAAACCTGGACGAAAACGTACACCAATTGCGTTCCTAGTCAGATTGTGTAAATAGTGGTTGAGTGTATTGGAAACGATCGACCCCACCTTGAGCGCGTTCTGGAGGTAGGTGTCATTCGCAGTTCTCAAGTAAGCTTGGGTCGATGTGAGGAGGAAGAGCTCATTAGTAATCGCATTCTTGTATGTGTGATCACTTGACCACCAGACTGCCAACCAGTCGGTCAACAAGGGGACATGGATGCATGCGAAGTCCTACCTCCACCCCCGCAAGTGTTATCCCATTGTGCTGCAACCACGTCGTATATCGCCAGGGAGCTGGACTGGTTGAAATAAGATGAAATTCGGCAAACATCAAATTCGCATCACCTTATACTGGCTGTAGTCCTGGTGGCGGGAGGCCTTGTAATCGCAAATCTTGAACAACGCGAGTATAACCCACTGACAGGCACAAATTTATCATCCTATTCCGTGAGGTTGCGAGCAGTGGCGAGTACCTGCGCATCATCGTAGCTTCCCTCAAAGAATGAGTCCCAATTTGTGGAAGGATTCAATGCGGCCAGTCCAATGTAAGAATTGTCGGCAATACTCGCGTACTCGTCACTGCCCGTCGCGAGCATCAAGTTGTGTAAATCCTCCAAGGTGTTCTGTGGACGGAGCTCGGATCTCAAGACGGAATAGATGGTATTGTACCTACAGCGTCGGTCCAGAGCTCGCCCCCGGTATACGAGCCAGTAAGACTGTTCCAGTATTTAAGCTGCAACTCGTCTGCTATGAACTTGATTCGTCTGGTTAGCTTTCTGCATAAGACACAGGCAGGAGTAATCGTACGGTAGCTTGGTCCAGTGTATCCGAGCATTCGCGAGGCTGGAAGGAGGCTGCATTTGCACCAATAACGGACAAGAGAGAAAAGAGGGCAAGTTTGGGTATCGCGAAATGGTACATTTCTGAGTGTGCTGTGGTGAGGGCTCCAGGTTGTGAACGCTCGAGTACCTACACGTCGTAACGGCCAATTTATCCAATGACATTTGGGGGCCATGAACCGAGTAGGATTCGAGGTTGCCTACTCGGATGCGCATAAGTGTTTAGTAAGTGGTGCACTGAGATTCTGTGGATACTCCATCGGCAAGGCAGCATCGTCACGTAACGATCCTTTGGCGTGGTTAGCGAGCTCTGGTTACATACATAGCTGAATGGCTACCTCAGCGTTGATATGGCGCTTAAAAAAGTCAGTAGAATCGACGAGAATCAGTTGCAAACACGTACTCGATATGCATCAGCTTCCTTCTGTCACGCAGCCCACATGCTCATCATGAATCTGCGTCTTGTCCGTGGATATCCGAGCCTAAAACGTCCGCCCCTTTGAAGAAACTCCCGAGGAGTTTCACCTCGTGCCAGCTATATAGCTGTCAGTATACGATGCATTCATGGTCGTCACCTTAATCCCTTTCTACCATGGTCCGAACATTGGGGCAGATATATATCATTTGCGCATGCTTGGAGTTCATTTGCTATGGTATCATTGAACGGGCTTCTAGCATATATATCAACTAAATGATTCGCAGGTGTCAAGTGCGTAACCATCCTGCACACTTCTTGCATTGCTTTCCCGACTCAAAGGTATACAAGCTGCATGTTGTTCGGCTTCTGCATTCAGATCTTGGGATCAAGTGCAGCATCATCGTGCAGGTGATCTCCGCCAGCTCCTGGCTGAACTCAACGGTGCTCACCGGAAGAGTTCGCAGGATTCTCATTGCGGCCATCGTGCAATTTTCGTTGTCTACAGCCCATGTTATCATCACAGTCATTGAATTGCTCCAAGCTTTCACTTACGGAGTTGATCCTGATGTGTACTACTCAAATCCAGGGACGAGTAAAATATTTATTGCCGGATTTTACGTCTATGTCATAAATGTAAGCTGCTTATTTTTCACTTCGTAAATGACTGGATCGGAAGTAATCGGATTTAGACTTTTCTGCAAGAGCTACTCTTGGTATGTGGTTCCGCTCACTAGATGTGATTCTATTGATTGTGCATCAGATATGGCGGTTATATGGCCTCTGGGGACGGAAGTTCAAAGTCTGCACCGTTCCGGTGAGTGTCTCAGCCTAGTACCACTCGAAAGCGTTGTATTAAGCCAACAATGGTAGCTGATTCTCTGGGTCGCACATGTCTGTACGTCAATCGTGAAGGGTGTCGAAGCCCAGACATGCTCAATGACACAATTTTCAAGTTATTGGGACAATCGCTGTTTCCTGCTTTATACCAACCATCGCCATTGCCTCACCCAAAAACCTAATTGCTTTTGGCTTAACCGCCTGGGGACTCGAGACTGCCACGAACCTAACAGCAAACTTTGGCATTGCATACCGTCTCTGGAAAGCGGAGTGTGGAACTGCACCATTGGGAATCCAGAGACAATTCAGTTACCAAAGCATGATGTTCTTGATGCTGGAATGTGGGGCACTCATCACAACATGCACGGTGATTATGTTTGGCCTTTATGCATCGGGCCACGAGTCTGGAATCGCAGGTGTTGGCATCGCGACACAGATTGCGGTGAGCCATTCTTTCCGGGTTGCGCACACGGCTGATGTAGGTTTCAGACTATATCACCCCTGGTTATTATTGTGCGTGTGGGCCATGCCCTGTCCAGGTCACATCCGAGTAATCGGGCAGCAAGAGCTTACAGCAGTCATCCTTTGGAGATTGAAATACATCGCACGGAGCATACAGTCGGCCAATATATTTCGCAGGGAACAGGAAAACATTAGGGTGATCCCCGACGAGATAGGGTAAAGATCAAGATTAGGGAGGCCATGTGACCCGAGAAGTAAATGCCACGTAAAGCTGAAACACGGACGTATGTTATCGGTTGTATCTCTAACACTCTGAGAGCGACGCGAAACGTTTCGTAGGGGTGATTTATACCTGAAAGAATTTTTAACAGTCTCACTTGATCGGAGCTTGTAGTTAGGTGAGTTTCGAACATGTCACTTGGTGGCTAGTTTTCCGACCATTCTCACGCAGCCAACGTGGGCCGTATTGAACAAGCAGTTGGAATGACTGTGTCACACAAGAAGGGAAACTGTTCAGATCCTACGATGGCCATCGGTATTGAAGCCGAGACACTGGTAGCCTCGCGGATGAACTCGACATTGGACCCCTTGCCCACTCTTTTAGATGGCCTGCAGCTTATGCATCTCGTCGCAGATAATCCCGTTATTCCAACAGTATCCCGATACTTTCCGACTTCAAGTCTGCTTTCAGCCTGTCCCTCGAATGTCTCTGGCGCTCTTGCTCGTAACATGTGATGCGCGTATTTCCCTATCGTACCCACGTGCACTCATCTAGATCAGGGGTTTTGGTTGATGATACGTCAGGTGGCCGCCTTGGACGTTTGGGGCGATACACTGCTCAGATGAACGCGAGGCTCCCAAGATGTGTTTCCACGTCCCCTACGTTTTGAGTGCGCCGTGCGTTCCTAGCATATCCTTCTCTGCTGCGGCGAGTGTATTATGTTGAACCCAACGAGAATTGAAGAGCTGACTCAAAAAGCGCAAGAGAAATCCGTGGAAGTAGCCGATGGTCTTTGCATTCTCAATGCCCACACGCTCTTGGTTGCCATTGCTCAGAGCTACTCAGTTCGCCATGGCAAAGGATCCGAGGGGGGATGCGAAACAGTAATCATACATCAACAGTTTAGTCAGCCACACGTACTACCTTGCTGAAACAACGTTCAGATCACGCAATGGTCTCGGGGGGACGAACAACCAATTTCTTCGCGCTAACACCACTCGTTTCCAATATCTTTAAGCCGTCTGCAATTCCTTTCAATCCCCCCGGCAAAACTTCGACGGGATTAGGCTACAGATGAAAGGGACTCGTCAACCCGGAAGTCATCTAGAATACGGTCATGGATACATCACAAACCTTGATCTTTCTGTTCGCGAGCCACTGCGTCAGCGCAGTCGCAAACTTGGCCCCGATTTCACGGTTTGCTGGAATATGAAAAGTTCCGACGACCATGAGGACCTTCTTCCGATTGGCCTTGTCCTCTTTAACTAATTCTTCAGTGACGACAGCAAGAGTCCCACCGGGTGCCAAGATATCAAACGCTGTCTGTTGTGTCTCTGAGAGAGAGATCGCGTCGAATATGTACGTTACTGGCGTACGGGTGATGCCAGCAACTTGTGCTTTCAGCTCAGCCGCCACAAGGCTCCGATCGAGGACATGCGTTGCACCCAACGACAGGAGAAGGTCTTTATTTTTCAGCGAGGCTGTCGTGATAATGGGGCTGAAGCCCGACAACCTAGCAAGTTGGATCGCTGCACGTGCACGACAAGTCAGCAAGACAGCTGATTGATGGTAAAATTAATCCTACCATATTGACCAAGGGAGGACGTGCCTCCCATGATAATGAGGGGTTGGTTCGCATACTTGCCAAGACCCCCTGTCTCAAACGGGGGGGTGAGTGCTAGGCCATGGGGTTGTTGGGCGTAGGTAGCCACCGCAAACGGATTAAAGCAGACAGGAATTGGTGCGGCCTCATCAAACGAAATGTTATCCGGGACCTACACGGATAAAGTCAGGGACAACGAAACGCGCGTAGTTCTGACAAGGCTGACCTTGGAGGCAAGCTCTGCAATGGCTAGGGAATAATGCTGGAATGTTGCGTGTTTAGCTCCGTAAGCAGATTGAAAGGTCCTGGAATATGTCGTGTGGGTGAGCGCCCGTGCCATCATACCCACTGTCGTGGTCTTGGAGCGCACAACTCACACTCTGTCTCCTATCACCAGGTCGGTGACCCCATCGCCGACTTTCGCAACGACCCCAGCGGCGTTCTCGCCAATGATAGCAGGGTAATTCTCTATCATGAAAAAACCTTCCTTTTGGATTTTCCAGTCAAGGGGATTGAGAGCAGTCGCCTCGACCTTGACGAGGATCTCGCCAGGGCCTGGCTCGGGAATCTCGTTTTCACCAATTGTAAACTCGGCTCCAATGCCTTGGAGCCAAAGAGCTTTCTGTACGGCCATCTTGGACGCGTTAGACAACCAGGTGATGATGAATGTAAACTCTATCCCTGCCTGAGCTTATATCCTCCGATTAAGCCATGGGCTGAGTAACGAAGGACTTGGCACGATAGGCTGGTTACTGCGGAGGCGAGCACACTGGCAGAACCCACCCAGTCGGGACGGCAGATTGAGCTTTTAAGGCTTGATTGCACCACCCACATAGCAATTGTTGAAATGAACCATGTGGTGCTCGTTTCGCTGCTTATTATCCATGGATGTTCCTGAGGAGTTTTATGAGTACAGCCCCAGAAACACAGGATGCAAAGCCTGCCACACGGACTTTCTAAGTAACTCGTCCCTAGCGGTACTAATCTGCATCAGCGCCCGCGGTCGAAGTGTCTGATTAATAAAGACTCCGAGCACGCCGTGTCATGGGGCAACAGGCATAAAACTTCATAGAATAAGTCCTTGAACGTACACTCAAGCTACTCATACATTTTTCCTCGATTTTTATTACGAAATCTAGTTGTGACCAACCACGTTCTTCGGTCTGTATGGCTCTTCCAGGTATTTCTTCTCTTCAGGCGTGAGCGTAATGTTAATGGCACCTACAAACATTCGGATGTCAGTGTTGTGGTGTCAAGGGTACACTTGGGAAGCTGACTGAGGAGATCCAGTAGGTTATCCAATGAGGTGGTTCCGATAATGGGTGCGGTCACAACATCCTGGCTTAGTGACCAAGCAAGCGCGATTTGAGCCATGCTGGTCCCCTTCTTCTTGGAAACTTCCTCGAGGCTGTTTGTGGTGATGGGCATCGCCTGCCAGGTGACCTCAACCCTGCGACGCACCGATTAATGATGTCCTTGTCGGATTCGTGCTGAATGTAAGAGTTGATGCCCCTACAGTTGAGCAACGCTTAGGTTCATGCTTGATGCGATCAGGACATCACTCAACATGTCTGTCCTTCCGCGAATCGTTTGCTCGCCAAGAGGGCGCGTGAGCAGGCCCCTCGCAAGCGGTGACCATGGAATGCATCCAACACCGAACATCTCTCAAATAGTGAGGCGGATCCCAAGCCTCGAGTTCCGTCAGACTTTACCTTTAACGTCGGGAACATCTCCCGCTCCTCTTCACGATAAAGGAGACTATGGTGGTCCTGCATGGAAATAAAGGGAGTCAAGTGGTTTGCTATAGCATAATCTATGTTGCATTATCAGCGCGCGGCCGTCACGATTTACGAAAAGAAGGAATACTTTGCATTGCCTGGACTGGGATAATTGAGTCAATAGAGTTAATAGCACAAAAACCTGATTTACATTGGTACGCCCAGCAGGAAGACATCCCGATGTAACGGACGTAACCGGCTTGAACTACGTCATGTAACGCTTGCATCTAATTTTCAACTGAGAAGAGTACTTCGACACATTGTCATCATCTCTTACCGTCTCCTCAATAGGTGTTTCTTTGTCAAATCGATGACCTAAACCCGCGAACTCAGACCAAATGATAAATGCAGATGAGGACAAAAGCATACATTGAAGGACATCCACGTAATCGAGCTGGAGACGTTCCAGACTGTGCTTGATGGATTGGAAGATATACTAGGAACAAACTTAACTCGGTCATGCATGCTCTGAGCAAACTTCTTCACCTTGCGACTCAAACCCCGTTGGTTGACATATCCCAGCTCATCAGGGTGAACCGCGGACCTGAATAACTTCTCACTGGGGGTCCGACCAACGACGTTGTAGACCTGGAATCGATGAAGAAACAAAGGCATTTCCAAGGTCAACAGACATCTACCTTTGTCATGACCACGATCTCATCGCGAGGGAGATTCAGCTTCCTGATAGCGTTGCCGAGGATCACCTCCGATTCACCGTTGGAGTACATCTACACATGAGTAACCATAAAATGCCCCATGGTCTGTACCAGATTCGGTGAAGACTTACGTCGGCAGTATCAAAGGTATTGATCCCTGCGTCGTAACTGGGTCCCGTTTAAGCAGGTGGAATGCGATTTCATTTGTAACGTACGCTGCTTTGATGTGTTTGATGGCTTCCTCCTCGCCGAGGACCCAGTCCTGCCATTCGCTCGTGCCTTGTGAACATGTAAGACGAGAGAACAAGAGAGAGTATCGCATGTTGTTTACCGTATTGCATGGTTCCCAAGATGATCTTGGAGACTTTCAAACCCGAATTGCCCAATCGGACTGCGTAACAAGTGAGGTTAAAATGTACAAGCGAAAGGGAGGGGACGAACCGTAAGGCATAGATTTTTGAGCGGCGGCCATTTCTGTTGGTACGTTCAGGGGGGTGTTAGGAGCAACTTTCAGCTTCAGGTGATTCGTGCTCGAATTTATATTGCTGCGACTGCCTTGTCATGTGAGTAGACGGAAACCCGTGGTATATTTACCTCGTCGCGATTCCGTCACTGCTGCTGGAAGCCACTCCGAGGTTGCAGCAACCTTTACCAACTGGTAGCTTGTCGGACACAAGTACTTCCCCCGAAAACCCAAGTCTGAAGACCAGCCGGAGCGATCGCACGGAGGCTGAAGAGCCTGAATAATAAAACTGGTGGTGGTTCCATGTTAGAGCCAGTTTGACCGTCGGCCCGGTATCGACCAAATAAAGCGAGACTGGGAACATCGTTTTCGAATCTTCGCATTTTGTTTTCTCAGTTACACGGATTTATTAAGATGCAACAACACGACTACCCATGACCAAAACAAGACCCACCACAGCGCACATCGTCCTTAACCCTCGACGTCATCTACCATTGCCTCCTCCGGAACCCCCACCTGAAGTGGCTCTGATTCCTGAACGGAGGGGCGAATCGAGTCTTCTGGCTTGCCCATGATCTCGTCCTGGTAATCGGTTTCCTTTCCAACCACAGCGTCTCCCTGCAGCACGGATGTACCTGAGTGGAACGATTCGGTGAGGGAACTAACGGTCGTCATTGCCATATCCAGGACAGCCTCGACACGTTTCCTCAGGGCTTCGCTCGCACTGCTCACGACCTAGAGGCATGCAAGCATTACTGTCAGCACCGACAATCCAACATGCTGAAAGGCGTACCAAGGAAACGAGATTGATATGCGCATCTGCATCATCGACACGGACAATCAACGCTGGGTCGTGGCTCGTATCTCCCCCTTGCTCATTCTCCTGTTCGTCTTGGTCAGCTTCCTCAGGCATATGCAGCTCTACCTCTCCAAAATGCGCCTCAAAAAACCAGGCAAGGCGCTGTATCCGGGTGTACGACGACTCCGAGTCAGAGTCAGCATGGGGGTGCGCATGCGAGCATGACTGAGTCGTAACTGTACGGAAAAGAATGGCCCTGAGCAACAGAAACGTGTTATATCCTTGACACGCACGCTTTACGGACGCTGGACTCTTGTCGATACCCGTAATCAAAGCCAGGGTGGAATCGGCGATCATGTCGTTGCTCGCACCGGAATCCCATTCCAGCGTTAATTCATGCTCACTCGTGTGCTTCACGTCAACCACGCCCATGACCTGGAACTTGATTCAGTACCGATACTGAATTCCTCTGACTGAGAAGACCCACCCTCATCGTAGGGATCCCATTTTTGTCGATGCCTTCTTCTGTACTCCCATACATTCCCTCTAAATGCCATCGTACCAAATCCCAGCCGACCCCGAGAACAACCCTTTGCCTCTGCGCCACAATTGTTGTCGAAAGTCCAGCAAAGTCCCGGAGGTCACGGGGGTCAAGAAGCGTATAGGAATAATCTTTGGACACAAGGAGGCCAGAGACAATGTCTCCCTCCTGTGGTGCTTTCGCCGCTAACGTCCCGATAGCCTTTTCAAATACGTGTTGAGCGCGCTGAGCGACAGGCAATCAACTCACCTTTGCAACACGCTCGCCACGGAATGAAAGCTCTAATGTTTCTAGGTTTCGTGGAGTATGTATTTTGACGTCTTCATCGCGATCCTTGTACCGAGCTGTCATGGCAGCACGCAAACGGCCCATCGCAGTCTGTTCACCATGGACGAGAACCTGAAAGTTCCCGAAACGTTCAATAACACTGGTCCATGGATGCCCAGAATTGCTACTCACGACATGTTGCGCCTTGACTTGCTCGATAAACTCCGAATTTTGGGAATAGTCAACATGAGCGCTGAAGGAGATATAATCCACGGATATTTTCCGTGGTATCGAGTGTCCTTTGAGGGATATAATCTCTTCAGGTTCCGTCATGATATCCTAGACAGTTTAGCAATGATAAGCTGAGGCCCTTCAGATGTTGAGGCGGAAAACGACATGTGACATTTCGACAATACAATACACGACGTGAAAGTGGGTCGATGAAAGTTAGTCCCACCCCAGCTGCCACTCACCCTAGCGAGCGTGCCCTCGACGGAATATCCGGTGATGATGAGACCGTTCCTCGGATCCGGAGCCCACAATTCCAATAGTTCGCGACTGGGTCCTGTTTGCAGGAAGCCCGGACTGGCAAGCACAACGCACGGGGGACCGTCGGCGATCTTCCGTTCCCATCCCCGCGGTTGAGGAAGATTCGAGATATGCCTGTGAAAGACGTAAGCAGGATGAAGCAGAATCTTAACGGCAGGATGCTCACTTGAAAACAAACGGATTATCTCGCTTC